>CABHPR010154836.1:4137-26360 GCA_902168415.1 Peromyscus melanophrys | reverse complement strand
GGGGGGGGGGTTCTGACAACTTCTGGATCAGCTCCCTAAGCTGATATGATCTATCAAAAATGCCTTCACTTCCAAGAGTAATCAAAAGAATTTGAAATTTAAATGTGTATAAGAAAATAAAGTCAGGCATGATGATTCATGTCTGTAACCGTAGCATTCATTAGGAGGATCTTGAGTTTCAGGCCAGGGTTGGCTACATATGGAGCCTCTGTCTCAAAAACAAGCAAGCCAGCAAGCAAACAACAACAAAAGTCAGAGTACCATTTTCAGGGCAGTTATTCGTTGATCCAGTCAAAGCTGTGGACACAGGGTGCTGCTACTTTGTGCTGGGATGCATGCTTTTGAAGTTATTGTTGCATTTGCTTATTTTAAGTGAACGGTACTAGCATAGATGTTGGTGATTTTCTTATATTTTTGTTTCAGCATTTGCTGAAATTTCAGCATTAAGGACAATGCTTAGTGTGATCTTGGCTCAAGCTTTTGTAGCAGTAGATGCCTCTTCTCTCCTTTCATTCCAAAGCCTTAGATCTGTGAAGAGAAATCTTAATGGATAATATAATTTTGGACCCATTTACAAAAATATTTCTTTGGGATTTTTCAGTGAGATGGAACTAGAGGGACAAACTCAAGATGCAGGATACCATTGGGTTTTATTGTCTTCCTTGTTTCCGTTAGAATTATTTCCAGTAAGTTTTCCCAGTGCTTTAAGTGAGACTCAGGCCTCTGTGGGGAAGACTTATGGACATAAAAGAAACTAGTCTAAAAAAGAATTGATGACTCCAATGTAAACCAGCTCAGCAAGAAAGGGTGGATGTATTTTGGCATCTCTATAAGGTCTGCTTGGTTGCAGGTGAACGGTATACTGCACCTTTAAAACACACACACACTCTCACACACACACTCACACACAATACACATGCATACATATACAAACTCACACACATACATACACACAACACACACATACACACAATATACACACATACACACTCACACACAACACACACACACACACACACACACACACACACACACACACAATGCACATGTACGTGCTCCCTTGCACACATAGGTACACCCCCTCACTCCTGCCCAGTGTCAATAGAGCAGTTTCGAAATGTTTCTGCAGTTATTCTTGACTTTTAATATTATAAATGTTTTGTTTTAAGTATAGTTTAGATTGGATGCTGATCAATTCTTACTCAAAACAATACACTTCCTGCAATTTTCACACTTAAAATGTTTTTAAAGGCCTACTCCTATTTTCCCCTGCTCAAATTAAAATGTTCTAAAATGGAAAAATATGTTTGTAAAGGCACATATTCACATCTATTTACCCAATGCAAAAATACAGTTTCCTCAGTTAAGAAATGATGGCATCAGTCACTAGAATTTCAGTGCCTTCTGTTACAAAAAAAAAAAAATTTACTACTAAACTACATTCAAAACCTTTGGTCACAACAGAGAGTTCATCCCATCCATTGCTGAGATAGTGTCAGAGCTGAAGGGACTATGTGCTTCATCCTGCTTATTACGCTCCAGCATGAAAATCCACTTGACAATACGCCTTCCCAGTAGGCACTCTGTGTGTGGTTGTGTAACTCTAGCAGATGAGAAGCTAAGGGGCTGGAGAGATGGCTCAGAGGTTAAGGGGACTTGTAGAGGTTTGTGATTTGATTCCTGGCATTTGCACGGTGGCTTAGAACCCTCTGTAACTCCAGTTCCAGATAGTCTAATGCTCTCTTCTGACCTCCATGAGCACCAGGAACTCATGTGGTACACATACAATACATACATGCAGGGAGAACTTTCATACACATAAAGTAAAATAAATAAATCTAAAAACTTTTGAAAAGAGGGAAGGTAAAAGATCCTCTCTGAACACAGAAACACAGATGATTACCAGTTAGACATTTATTGAAAATACACTACAATTGTGTCTAACATCTAGTATTGTTTCAATGGTGAAGAGGAAAATGCCAGACTAACTCAAGTCAGAGAGAGGGTTTTTACATTGACACTTATAGTGAGTTACAAAAAGCTAGCATTAGCTGTAATACTGTTGTGGAAGATGCAATGAATTAAAATTTGATGGAGCAGCTGCATCAATTGCTAATATTTTATACCACCAAAAATAACGGAACATCTAAAAACAGTGTTTGTATATAGATGCATGTATACAAACTATTTCATTTTTAAGTTAATTTGGTACCGTTGTTCAAAAGAATCGATTTCTAGATGCATATGTTGTTTATGTCAAATGATAGTCATATTTAAATATAATTTAATACAGTTAAATATAAATTCATGTTTATGTTCTTATAAAAATAGATATAAAAATAGAGTATTTGAAGAAGGTGGATATTCATTCTAAATAATTGATGGGTCAATAGAACAAAATAGTTTCTTTTATATGGCAATGAACTTGAGGTATTTGTACGCTTAGTGATCTTAGCTATATGCTGAGTTAGGCCTCTCAGCTTCTTCTCACCCCCGAATCATCCTTTAAACTCACCATAGCAGTGAGATATTATCTCACATCAAGGAGTTTGTATAATAAGGCAGTTTACCATTCTGTATTTAAAAAGACAGAAGTGAAAGTTTTCACTGCTAGAATTAGGTATGTTTCCTACTTATGCCACAATTTTCATAAAAATATTTGTATGCCTACTCTAATTTGAATTAAACACATTTGTTCAAATAAAAATACAGATTCTAGTCACATAGTGCTATTTGTGGATACATAGAAAATTCTTTATGCTTATACATTTGAGATTCTGCAATACTTTGCAAAAATATCTGAAATGTAACCGTTGTCTTAATGAGATACATCTGTAGGGGCAAGTGAAAGCTTCTTCAGCGATAGCATCCATAAACATAACAAAGTAACACTTGGGGAGCTTTATTTTGTTCCGCAGTTTAAAATTATGTGTATCGTCAGTTTAGACTGCGTTCCGCATCCAAGCTCACAGTTCGGGGCGGAGGGATGTTTGCGGAACTCACAGGAGTGCGGACTTGAATACAGTATCACCTCTTATCACTTGCAGAGAATCTCTTTGAATTCCTCTGTAGAGCATCACTCCTGTTCTTTCCCTTCCATTATAAACTTTTAAAAGTGTAAGAAGAAATGTTTTTCATAAGCATTAGATCCACAAAGCTCAAATCACCCCGTGTCTCCTGGTAGAGAACTTGTTATCCCTCCGTCCAGGTGGAATGTAATTGCTTCTCCGTCACTTGTAGTGTGCCTATGGAGACCATAGCACAGGAACGGCATTACTCTAGCCTCACATTGTTACATTTCCATATTTTTGCTTATCATTGCAATGCAATATCTGGTCCACATGGTTGCAGGTTGTGATCCCATTTCAAATGATCTCCTTATAGTTCTGTCCTTCGGTCTGAAGCCAACGGATGGATGTCCAAGATCACTTTTGACTGTTCAGTTGTAAAAACACATGTCGTTGCCCTTTTGTAAGCTGTGTGCTCTGGTGTGCCTGCTTGCACTGGTGAGTGTGCAACCATTGCAAAGTATGTGTGAGGCACGTTTGGTTATCAGACCATTGTCCAGGTGAAAGGCTTATCTCTAACTCTGAACTCAGCGCTCCTTCAGGGAGCCTGCGCAGACCTCTGACTTGCACACATCCTGCTGAGCAGGATTTCAGAACAAACCTGATTTATTGGACCTCTGACATGATATGGTGAATGAACATTTGGGACAGAATTTTGTTGATGTAGGTTGTTTTGACTGCTGAAGTATTTCCCCACAATGTGGTTCTCGGATCTTTTCATCTTGATAACATGGTGCTCTCTGGATAACTTTGATTTCACTACCTGCAAATAAAGAAGAAGGAATTAGGGGTGCAAAACCATAGCTATTTGAACTCCACATAGACCAATGTAACCGACTCTCATGCTTGCATTGCATTGTTGCCACACAGATGCTGCCTAAAGGGCTCAGAGACACACGCAAGCACATGTGTATTTGGACCAGAAGCAACTGCATATGGTTTGACATTATCTCTCTACAGTAGAGCAGACAATGTTGTAAGTTTCCAAATCATTGATTCAAACTTGGTACTTTGAGTCTGTCATGGAACAAAATGGCAACTCACATTATTTTCAGAGAAAATAAAAGTACTTTTCCACTCCTCACCCAAAAGATGATAGTGTTATAGTTAGAAGTTGCATTTCTTTGGACAGTTAGTAAATCATGGAACCTGCAAAAATAGCCTATGCTTTAAGCTTCATGTATTTCTGTTTGCACATATTCCTTTATTTCAAACATTTATTTTGAATAGATTCTATTCATAAAGCCTAAAGAGCTTACGATCAAAAGTTTCCTCACCATCTCCTTTCCTACCTCAGCCACTCAGTTCTCTCTCTACATATCACAATTTTTGTGTGACTTGTGGCTACTTTGTACATATCCACTCATACATACATAAGACATATTTATGGTTTATATCTACATTTTACAAAACATGTCCTTGTGGAGGCCTAAATCATTATCTTCTGCTTCTGAGCAAACAGAACTCAGAGTGTCAGAACTGAAGGTTTGGGGAAGTAAAATAGGGACCAAGAAAGAAACTGGGAAGGGGATAAGGTCTCTGGGAAGTCAGACAAGAGAAAGGAAAAAAAATTCTAGTGATGATGTTTGAAGGTCTTTGCAAATAGTGAAGTAAGAACTTCACCATGTTCACCATGCAGGCCTAATACATTGTTTATCTGTAAGTCTTGGGGACACAGGAAAGTACTCTCTGATGGTAACTGGAAGTATACTATGTCGCATAGATTTTTCTGTTCTTTTAGGGGTAATATAATAATTAAACCACGTATCATTTGATCTCATGTAAGAAAACAAATGCAATGAAAACAGTTCCTGAAAACAAAACAGAATATTTTGGGGGAACCCCCACGTATTTGGGGAATGAATGTTGTAGTTACACACTTTAAGTAAACACAAACTATTTTAGAAGAATTATTGAGAGGAAACTTTGTAAAGATATGTACCAAAATGTTAACAGAATGACTTTCTGTGTAAGGGTTCCATGTGGGTTTAATGTATTCTATTAACTTTTCATCTTGACTTTTTAAAAAAACATAATCAATGTGCATGATTTTAAGACAATGAAATAAAGGAAGACTTTAGAATTTGAGGGAAAAAGGTATCAGTAATGTATTTCAAAACCAGTAGCCCTTGCTAAACCTTAGGGTGTGAATTGCTTTCTATGAGAATCGCCATCATGAGAAGTTGGCTTTTTTTCTGTTAGGCCCTTAGATCAGATGACTCTTAGGAAGGGCAGTGAAAACATCCAGTTGTGACAAAGAATCCCTGTGGATTGTGATTTAGCTTGCCATTAGACCCGGGCTGACATTCTAGGTCTCAAGAGTGATGTCCCTTCCACCCCAAGGTGGTTATGTCAGCACTCAAGGATGGTAGGCCTTCGAAGGCACCGGTACTTCCCTGAAGAGCTTCTGTATTTTGGAGGGGAGTGTCCTCGAGTAATATTAGTGAACAATATTCTAAAAGTTTATATAAGGAAACATTTAAGCATAAATATGACATGCAACCTGGAAATAATCTCATTCCAGTGTTGTGCAGCCAAAATAAAGGCAGTTTTTAAATATGATTTTTTCTTAAGTTTGGCTCCTGCAATTGCCATGATGGTCTACGTGCTCATTAAAAGCAAAATGGAAACGAGTCTATCATAATACACAAGGCTATAGTGCTTTAAACATTTTTTTTTTTTTTTGGTTTTTCGAGACAGGGTTTCTCTGTGTAGCTTTGCGCCGTTCCTGGAACTCACTCTGTAGCTCAGGCTGGCCTCAAACTCACAGAGATCCGCCTGGCTCTGCCTCCCTAGTGCTGGGATTAAAGGCGAGCGCCACCACCGCCCGGCCTAAACATTATTTTAATACCTGAAGCTGATGTTGCTAATCTTAAGTAGATGTGCAGACAGGATATCCAAAAATACATACTTCGGTATCTCTGAGATAAACAGATTTCACCTAAAGGTAGTGTCACTGTTTTGCCTTGTCTCAATGGGAAACTTGATAATTTACTTCTGATTTTAGAGAGCTGAAATTAATCTTGGAGGAAGGGAGATGAGATGACAGGTTTTCCCAGCAGTTTCGGAAGAGTTCAGCTAATTAACACTCCTGAACTACCAGTGTTTCTGTCAGATGTTGTTTGAAATGGACTCCTGAATGGCCGTGTCAGTGATTGGGCCAACCACACTTAGTTCACTTTGTTTTGACTTTGAAAACTATTTTTGGGTAATAATAAAAAATTAGGTTTACAAACTCCTTTTTTTTTTTGTAAAATCACTATTGATTTGATACTGAATCCTGAATGCAGACAATTATTTAAGTTTTGATTTACATATATATATGTATACACACATATATCCACAAAAATTCCTTCAAAATTGCTGCTGCAAATTAAATCCATTAAAGTACCCTGTGGTAGTATGTGCCACACTACTAGCAGTACAGTTTGCTTCGGGACAGAAAAACACTTCAACGTTACGAAATATTTCATTACAGGAAATTACCAAAGCTTTATGTGGAAATATGTAATCGTTTTCTCTGAAAACCCAAATGAGTCCTACTAAAAATGGTCAAATATTCTAAAGCTGACGCTTAAAAATGAGAAAGCTTTTCCATAGTCTATCAATAATTAAGAAAATATATTAAAAACACCTCTTGCAATACCAAATAACTAAGTTCAACAATGATCCACCGGCTGCAGGTGAAGACTCCGCGTCAGGGCTTCACAGCCGATTAAAGTGCACTGTGAAATTGGGGTGCATGTCGAATTCCAAAATTCATGTTAAGAATCAATATAGGGCCAGGCGGTGGTGGCTCCCACCTTTAATTCCAGCACTGGGAGGCAGAGGCAGGCGGATCTCTGTGAGTTTGAGGCCAGCCTGAGTTCTGGGATAGCCAAGGCTACACAGAGAAACTCTGTCTCAAAAAACAAACAAATGAAGATTCAATATAGGAAAACAACCATGATCATTTGAGAACAAAAAGTACTGGTGGTTGTGAGGTGGGCTTTCTGTATGAGCTGTCTTTCTACCAGTATGATCACCTCTGGCCTCAGAATTCATCATGACTTAACCCATTCCTCAAAATGAAAACCTTTGTGAGGAGGTTTGCTTCTTTCATTTTCTCACACAGTCCTCTTCACTGTGTGTGTGTGTGTCTGTGTGTAGGCGGGTGGTAGACTGTGTGGAAACAGAACAACAGAAATGGTGGTGATCTTCATCTTTCCACAGCCTTATTATCTGTGATGTGGGGTGCATGCATGTGCGTGTGTGTGTGTGTGTGTGTGTGTGTGTGTATGTGTGTGTGTGAGTGTGTGTGTATTTGTGTGTGTGTGAGACTGTGTGTGTATGAGTGTGTATGTGTGGGTGTGTGCATGTGAGTGTGTATGTGTGTGTGCATCTAGTCTTAAAACTGAACCCAGGGCCTGGTACATGCTAAGCACTCAGAGCCATTGAGCCACAACCACAGCCAAGGCTCACTGTCTAAGGCCCAGGTACAGCTATGTTCTCTGAATCCCACAGTGTCCTTCAGAAACATGACTCTTTAGTCCAGTTTTCCTCTGCTCCTCACAGATCCATGCCAGCCAGGGATATCTTCCCCTAATGTCTCTATAACCCAATGTCTAGGGAACAGTTCCACTCCCGTCCTCATCCTGATTGTCAACAGTATATTTATATATCATATTTGATAAGCATTCATCTTGAATCAGGGTCTATCAGGAGCAGGAGGAAAATATGGATTGAATAAGAGTGTGCTTTTATGGTGAGCCCCAGGTTTGTGCTGAGGGCTTGTTATACATAGCCTAGTAACCTACTGATGGGTAGACATTCTGGCCAGGCTGTGTGAGTTGCCAGGGCTACAAAGACTTGTGGGGAAGAAACCATAGCTGTGCTTTCTACTTGACCACAGATATAGCTTATCACAGTTCATGGATAAAGGGTAAAGCTGTCTGACTGAGTTCCATGGTCTGCAAATAAACTATAAGCAAATGTTGAAGAAAAAGCCCTGTTTTACCAAATGGCCCAGCTCATTGGAGCCTGGGCTTTGGAAGCCCAGTGGCCGTCAGTACAGAAAGGACATAATAAATCCCCAGAGAACTGTACAGATGTGTGCCCGAAAATATGTGTCTGGCAGAGCAACAGAAAGAAGTGAGCAATACTAGTGCCTGGGGAGCTGCAGGGTGTGTTTCCATCAACAAGGTGGTAGTCTGTGCTGGAATAACCCAGTAATCCTTGAGCTCCCTGGAGTGGCTTGTCCCAAGTATGCATAAAGTCACACTGTCATACTTCAGGAGTTGAGGTGCATCACGAGCAGGTGAAGGCAGATTGGGATCTGCAGGGTAACATACTCAACTGAATACATTAGTAGTTCTTGCTTGCCCATTTTCAGAGGTCAGAGGTCTGGATGCAGAGTGTTTGGGACACACTCTGGCATTAATCACATGCTCAATGTTTGTTAAACTGCCAAGTATATTTAACATTGTTTTATTATGTTCATGCCTACATTAAGATAGAAAATTTCTTTATGGGGAGCAACCTTCAATGCTCTAATTCTTTCTGTAACTTGATTGTAAAGTTTGGGTTGAAGGGACCTGTGAGATGGCTCAGTGGGTAAAGGAGCTTGCCACCAAGCCTGACATTCTGAATTCATTTCCCCAGGACCCACAGAATGGAAGGAGACCACTGACTTCTGCATGTTTTCTCTGACTGACACACATGTATGTACACATGCACATACACACATATGCATAAAATAAACAAAGATATAATAAAGGCCATCGAATCATAAATATAGGTTAATAGCTAAATAAATGCAACATTCAATAATGTGATGGAAAGAGCAATGCTTATTCTGCAGATTAAAAAGCATTTCATACATTCTCTTTATTCCCTAAAATTTTTATGTAGAAATAAAGAAATTATAAATTGTGCCAAGTGCTATATAAATCTAGTAATATTGTGTTGAAAACCCAACACTTTTAAATAAATAGGATTAAAATCAAGAATGCAAGTTTAAAACGGAACTATGGGCCAGGCATGGTGGTGCATGCCTTTAATTCCGGTACTCAAGAGACAGAGGTAGGTGGATTTCTGAGTTCGCGACCAGCCTGGTCTACAAAGGGAGTTCTAGGACAGCCAGAGCTACACAGAGAAACCCTGTCTAAAAAACAAAAACAAAAAAACCAAAAACCAGCCAACCAACCAACCAACAAAGAACTATGTATCACATTGCAAATGTTCACAATGTACAGGCAAGGGTTTTAGTTTTATTGTGTATACTTATTTTTAAACTCTTAGAGTGAACAAAAATTTATGTAATCCTTTTGCAATGAAAAAGCAAAAGAGAAACAAAACAAGGTAGTATTTCATATATAAATTCTTTTTTATTTTATGCTATAGTCTTTTTTCTTTCATTTTTCTTTATTAAGAAATTTTCTACTCCACATACTATCCACAGATCCCCCCTCCTCCCTCCTCCCACCCCCCAGCCCTCTTTCCAAAGCCACCCCGCATCCCTACATCCCCCAAATCGAGGTCTCCCCTGGGGAGTCAGCAGAGCCCAGCACACTTCTTAATGACCCCCCCCCCATGTAAGACCCATCTTTTAATATTCAGAGTTCTCTGCGCTAGAAAACACATGAAGGAATTCAGATATGGTCCCTACCCTCAAGAGGACTATATAAAGACACATGTCTAAGATACTTGAAGTAGGAACAAGAATGAAGTGACTTCAAAGACATTGTCTGGGACCAGATCTACAAGGTCAGGCATCATGTTGTTTCCATGTAATGAATAGTTCACAAGTACATTAAGGAGACCGGTGCTAATTTATGGTAGGCCTGAGAATCTGTTTCCATGCCCATTAGTTCTTTGAACTTACTCATAAAAATCAGCATCCAGCCTTCAAACTGCTACCTGTCTCCAGGTGTCAAAATATCATCTTATTTTAGCTTCAATCTCTAACGTGGAGAAAAAATAATCTAAGCACATTTTTAAGGGCTGGAAATGTTATGCCAAAGATGTTTGATACCTGTATAGTCAAAAGTTCCTTTCCTTTGATCTCGTGTGGAAACAAGCCTAGTTGGGATCCTCCCAAAAGCCAGAGGACCATTTGGGGTTGCTAAAATCCAACTGATGTGTCAAGTGTAGTGTGGCTTTGAAGAGGGCAGCTAGTGGCACAGATGTCAGGTTACTTCTGAGCAATGACAATAAACCAGCAAACAGTGTATGTGAGTAGTTAGAAAACATAAATGAAATCAGGATAAAGGGTCCAGATGAACTGGCACACAGATCACCTCTGCCAGAGACTAACACTAAGCTACACATCCAAACACTGCTCTATGCTTGGCTACAGAGGACAGTATGTATGCCTACTAGCATAGTAATACAGTTAACAGCATATGCATATATGACTTGGCAAATGTTTGCAGTATTTAATTAGGAGTATTGAATAACACATCTCTCACCACCTTTAATTCAAAGTGAGTCCTTTTACCTTTTTATTTTCCCTATTTTCTAAATTTCCTGTTGGGAACTATATTTCAAATTAAGAAGAAATAGAGGACAACTGATCTTCATAAAACATGACAGCCTATTAACATGATAGCATTGTTCAATATAATAAAGTCTTACCATTTAGCACATCTTACAATAAAGATTTATCACAGCAAAGATCTAGGTTAGAATATGGTAGTCATGGTTATGGACTTTCAACTTTATTTTCAAGTAAAATTTTGTCTTTCAATAATAATTGATATGTCAATCTGCTAACTGCAGTACTTAGGATAATTTGAGAGTGGAAACCCATGTGATGGGCATATAAAAACTCAACAGGCTGTCAGGTACCCGATGTCTGACTCAGTGCAGGGAGAACGAAGGTTTTGTCCTTTGTAGCCCAGAAATAACTTTCACTTTTCAATAGATTTTTTTTTCTTTTAATATGGTGAGACATCTCTCAGTTTGGAATGGCAGGTCTTCTTTTATTTTCATATAAGTAAAAATGTGGGCGTAGAAATAATTTAGAATGTGTAGAAATGCCACATTTACTTTATTTTATTCAGGGGGGAGTATGAACTCAGTCACCCACTGCCACAAATCAATGCATTTGATTTTCCCACATTTGGAGAAATTGCAGGGGTCAGCAATGGATCCAGAATGCAATGGATGAGGCCTGCCTAGGGAAAAACCACCTTCGTGATCATGGTATATCTCCTGCTAGGTAAGGATGTGAAATGCCACATTTCAACTTGGTTAGTTTTGACCTATGACTTTTGTTAAGACTTTCCAAACAAATGGAAACTTATCCTAAGTCTCATCATAAAACTAGCGTTGCAACTTTAACTATTAAGCAATTTCAACACTCAAAATTGATTTCACATAAACATTCATCAGAATGAATGTCTTGCTATGGCAATTAATAGCTACAAACTGAAGTAACTTTGAATTTTCCAAAATTCAAAGCCGGTACAGAAAGGGCAAGCTTGCTGAACTGGAAATGTGTCAGGCAGATATGCGACAAGCAAATACCTTTTCTAAAACTGATCCTCGGCCTGAATAACCTCCAAGGGACTTTTGATGTGGTTCCAGGCTCAGAGAACAAAATAGGAAACAATTTCCATGGTGTAAGTGTTCCAGAACTGCCCTGGACAGGATCAGAGGGCTGATCTGACTGCAAACTTGAATGATGATCGTGGATAGGGTCTGAAGAGCAGCGAGATGACCGATTCCTAAGGCTAGACAACATGTGATTGACCACAGGAAATATGCTGTCATCTTAGACGTGTGTACTGCTGAAGTACTGTGTATTGAGGGTCACTCTGCATGCTAGCTAGTCTCAAAATCATGACTCGCTGAAAAAGAAGCCCAAGAATCCGTAGACATGGGATCAAACTAAAGCAACAGGAAACAGCCAGAAGCTGGTATTTCTGCTTTTTAATTACATTTCAGAACATCACATAATTTTGTCAAATAACAAGGAATGCTTTCCTTTCACTCGCTCCCCAAATATTTAATTATGGCACATTCAAAAAATCTACCGCTTCAAGGGAGTCCAAGTTTTGAATGAGACAAAGATGCTGAGGATCAGGGCACAAGATTAAGTTTTTTAAGGGTCGAGTTTTGTTCTGTTGGGGGCTTTCCAGAATTCCAGTGAGCACACTGTTGCTGTCTTCCTCCTCCACAGCACTCCTTTCTCTGAGAGCTTAGCCTATAGCTCAGCGGGTTTCAACCTTCCTAACGCTGCAGCCCTTTAACACACCTCCTCATGGTGTGGTGACCCCCAACCATAAGATGATTTCATGGCTACTTCAAAACTGTAACTTTGCTATTATTATGAATCATAATGTAAATGTCTGATGTTTCCAATGATCTTAGGTGACCCATTGAGAGGATGATTTGACCCCCCAAAAGAATTGAGACCCATAGGTTGAGAACCACAGCCCTAGGTCCTCAGCTTTGACTCTGGGAACAACTTGTGCTTTAAAGTGAGCAGTTTGATTATCTATGGGGTTATAGATTGTTGTCTTGCACTCCCATGTAGCTTCCCAGTGATTCCCTGTCCTTAACTCAAACATTCCCTTAGTCTGATTGATTGTAAGCTGAGTCTCCACTGTACTCTAGTTACACACATCTCTTGGAAGTCAACTCTTATGTGTTTGTTTCAGCTCTCTCTCTCGAACTTAAAAAATTATATTTAAGGATAAGGCATCAAGAAAAGAAAGAATAAGGCATCAACCTGGGAACGGCATCTCAGGCCGATACCTCCAGTATATGGGATGCTGATACTGAAGGTTCTCTTAGTGATCCCAGTTTGGAGTATATAATGAGGTCTAGAAAACCCTGGGCCACAGGGACTTTCAAAACAAAGCAAGCAAACAAAGCAAGAAGCAAAACAAAACAAAGACATGAAACTGTCTCTCAGAGATGCTTTGTGTGGCCAATGTTTTCTACTGCTCGATGCCCGTTAGGGATTTGCTCTGACAACATTGGTCTTTTTAAGGGACCACATTTCTCATCAGGAGACATCTGCAGTCTTGTTCTGATTGCTGTACTCCAGGAGGTATGGGAGCAGGTTTAAGAGCTCTGTTGGCCTGGTATCAATTTTACCTTTATCTTTCCAGTTTCGAGACTAAATTGTTCTTTCTTTCTCTCTCTTTTTAGAAAAGAGGCAAATAAAACGAAAACAAATAATAATGCTGATAATAATAAAAACAGCAACAAAGCATAAGAAACACATACAGACACAGCACACACATACAATCTGTAAAGACAAAAACTGGATACAAGCACCAGTAAGATTTTAAAAATGTCCAAAGAAAGGAATATATGACAAAAAAAAAATCTACAAAACCACCAATGAGTTCGTTTTGTATTGGCTATCTACCACCAGGCATGGGGCCTACCCTTAAGTGTGGTTAATATACCCAGGAGATGCCATTGGAGAAAATTGAATTTTCCTTTGCAAGTGGTTGTCAATTGGTGATAGCTTCGGGTTAGGGATGGGGGCTTGTGTCCACTTCCTTTCTCAGCACTGGGACCCCATCTGGCTTAGACATGTGCATGCTGCCACAGTCTCTGTTCATATGTGTGTCAGTTCTGTTGTGTCTGGGATACACTATTTCCTTGATGTCATCCACCCTGTGGCTCTTATAATCTTTCCACCTCCTCTTCTGCATAGCTCCTTAAGCCCTGAAGGGAGGGGTTTGATGAAGACATCCCATTTAGGACAGAGTGTTCCAAAGTTAGAATACTATTTTTAATACAGCATTTTATGCCCAACCATTTTAGAAAGGCCTAAGGTCTCTCATGGCTAATGAATCCATCCTCACCAGGTACTGACCTCTAATATAAATCATTGTCACCAGGTACGGACCCCTTTCTAATCTAATTTGCTTGTAGAAAATGTGAGAATCCTCTTGCAGGTAATGGAATGAGTCCTGGTCATTTTATACAGAAGGAACTACCAGCAATCAGTTTTCTAAATAGAGGGTGAGGTGGTACGGGAATGGGAAAGAAGTGTCCTAGTACTTGAAACTAAAAGTCATGTAATGAAAACATCAAGATAATCCATCGCAAATAAAAGAGAAGGAGGAAGAGATACACACCTCCCCCACCTTGCACCACTGACTCTGACCCCTTGCCCAGGTTAGTGGAGGGAGGCATTGCTCCAACAGCCTCAGTCTTAGCTGTATTTTAACTCGATTATTTCTCTTGAGCGAACAAACATGATGAAGGCTTTTCCTTTTCTCTTCTAAATCCAACACCCTCCCTTTTTTTTTTTTTTAGATAAAAGACCTTGTGAAGTACTTTTCCCCCCATTGGGTATATCTCTACAATTGCTAGTCCCCATTCCTGCCACCAGTACCTTATCATACATTTCAGTGTCAGATAGGACCTTCTTGCTACCAAAGCAACGAGGATTTCAAAGTCCTTATCTGAAATGAAGTATCTATCACATTTGACGTTGTTGGTTCTGTCTTGAGAATTTTTCACTCTGGCTTTCCAGGGGGCTGTACCTAGAACTATACAAACTATACTGCAGTTCTACTTCTAACAGTTCTCGCTCTAAATTTACATGATCACGTTTCCCCAAGCTTTTCCTGATCTATTTTTATGGCTTCAACTATTGCCTAGTTACTGGTGACTCCCAACCCTACCTCCAGTCTCAACCTGCCCCTTGATCTCCATACCTGTATACCCAACTGCCCGCTCAGAACACCACCTGGATGTCCTGCAGGCATCTCAAGTGCAACATGTTGAAAACCGAACTCATCGTCTTCTCCCTAAGCTGATACCTTTTCGGTTCTTCTTTGTCTCACTTGCTGTCTCAGCTCACTAATCAGTCATGCAAGTTAGGAACCCTCTTTGATTCTTCCCACTCCTTCATTCCACAGATAAAACCTGCAGATTAATTTCCTTAAACAGAGCTTGCGTTTGTCCACTTCCGTCTTCTTTGTTGTAGGCCTTTACCATCTCCCCTATGACTTCTGGAAAAATTAACTTATGCTCTTGGCTTAGTTCTCTCCACATTTGGCTATATGTCCTAACTTTTAAAAATAGGTGTATTTATCATCATGAGTGTTTGCCTGCACATGTATATTTGCAATACATGGGTGCAATTTTCTTGTCAAAGAGGGCATCAGATACCCTGGCATTGGGGTTGCAGACACTTGTAAACTATCATGTGTGTCCTGGGAACCACACCCTGGTTCTCTGAAAGAACAGCAAATATTGTAGAAACAATTCTCAGGTCTCGGGTTCTAACTTTTTCAGACAAAATGCTACCACCTCATTCTTCCCTGTAAGAGTTTCAGTGCCACCTACAGGATCAAATGCTAAGCTTTCACCATGATTTAGTCTTTGACTATTTCTTTCCAGTCCCACCTTTTTAGTGATGCTCTACAATATCTAGCAATATCCAGAACTGCTCATGGTTCCATGAGAACAGTATGTCAGTTCAGAGTTACTCAATTTTCCATGGAATCAGAAGGGCCTACATCCCTGGACCTAGAGCCAGTTTTCCTACACAATGCAACTGAGCAGGGTTTTTTCTTTTCTTTTCTTTTCTTTTCTTTTCTTTTCTTTTCTTTTCTTTTCTTTTCTTTTCTTTTCTTTTCTTTCTTTCTTTCTTTCTTTCTTTCTTTCTTTCTTTCTTTCTTTCTTTCTTTCCTTTCTTTCTTTCTTTCTTTCTTTCTTTCTTTCTTTCTTTCTTTCTTTCTTTCTTTTTTTTAAGAGGAGGTTCACTCAATCCTTTGACCATGTCCTGTACCTCTTTTTTTGGTGTAACCACTACGGCCTCTGCATATCTCTAAATATCTCTAATATGCTACTCTATATATTGTGTCATGTGGGTTTTTATAACTTACATTTAAGTAATATCTTGAGGCCAGGGAACAAATGTGCCTTATTTGTTTTTACTTTCTACTGTTTAGCTCAAGAAGTGGACTCACTAAACAAATGCTGGATGATTGTATCAAAGAATAAACAAGACTGATGTGTTTGGAACAGGATGCTGGGCAAAGGCTTGGAAAAGTATTCGTACGTAAACAGGACTAGGTAACTGACTCGTTTGGGTTGTTAGCTGTTAAGGAAGGATAAGCAAAACAAACTTCAACCTGTAAGTGGCAGGACAGGGCATACCAGTGAGAACAAAGGTTAAAGGGGATTTAAGTCTTGCCTTGGGGACATATGGCTTTTGAGATTCCTTTTGGAGTCCTGTAATGCATGCTCCAGCCTCTTTCCCAATAGTAGGAAAGTTCTTAGAGTACTTAAAAACATTTTCTGAGAAAATTGTCATAGTAATTTATTACAAATACCCATGCTTTGACAAGATATCCCTAAAGGTGCAGTAGTGGCCCTCATATCTAGGTGGTAACCAACACGTCTGATTGGACTTAAGGCCCACTCGACAGGAAGGAAATCATGCATGTTATTGGAAAGCTAATCAATTACCCAGGGTTGGTGAAGTCATGGATCTTAGAGGAGAACTTATCATATCCACTTTAATAAACCAGCACAATTCCTAAATACTGGCCCTTGTACTCACAGATAAGTGTAACTCTCATCCCTCATCAAAGAAGCTTCTCTTTGCAACAGATGGAAAGCTTCTCTTTCTCATTACAGAAAGCCACAATGGTCAAAATGCAGAGAACAACTAATCATGGGGCACTCGGCCCAAATGGATACATCTACAGCACAATCCCATACTTAAGGCTTAGGGAAGATTATAGAAGAGGGGCCAGAGGACCAGGAAGCCAACTATGTGATTATGTCTCTAAGATATGACAGGGAACATACATCTCAACAGCATGGTTGCTTAAACAAGACCTAGATGATGACAATACCACCAGTAGACATGCTAAAGCTGGGGGAGAAAATCTCACAGGACTCCATCTCTAGACAAAGAACTATAGGCAACTAATGACCATGGAGAGAGGGAGAATTAGTCTTCCCCAGGGATGAGCCCCTAATTGTTCTTCTAATGACAAGTGGTCAGCCCTGGAATCATCGATATACAAATAACACTAAACCGACTCAGCAGGTTGCATTTACACATTTATTCATTTGTGTATACATAACAATCATAACTGGGGATGAGGAAGCTGTGAGTTTGGAAGTGAGCAAGGGGGGACGTAGGAAGGAGAAAGGTTGGAAAGAGGAGAGGGATGAGGAAATGATGTAATTATGTCTAATTTTTAAAAATTGCAAAAAGCAAAACCATGCTAATAGGTAAATTCTCAGATTTTCTGTACCAGTTATGTATTCATTTTATTTGTTATTTTTCTCCTCAAATGTCATTACCTCAGTTTTAGACTGATGAATTTAAGAAGTGTGTGTGTGTGTGTGTGTGGGGGGTGCTGGGGATTGAAGCTAGGGCTTCATGTACACTAGGCAAGTGCTAAGGGTCCTATCGCTGAGCTACATCTTCAGTCCAAAGGTATTTTGATTTCAGTCCTTGTTGTGTTTAGACTCTAAACTTTTGGAATGTGAAGGAGTAAGAGAAAAACATTATTTCTAAGCTCCATCATGTTATTTATTTGATTAGGTCAAATAATAAGGTGTGTAGTATTAAGAGTAAAGAATCATGGAAAAACCATCCCTAACAGAGAACTGAAATGCCTTCCTCTTTTCTTTCCATGTCTGCATACCAAGGCAACCTGTTAGATCTTAATGCCAGATGCTCTCTGTCGCCTGAGTCAAAAGTTACAGTCACATTTGCCAGACATTAATGCTATTACATAAGGCCTGCACAACTGATTAGGCTAATTAATAACCACCCAGCAACTGTGGGTCTATCCTTTCTGTAACTAGATTTGGGCTGATATTTCCGAATAGTTTCCAAGTCTCTGCTTCTCACAGTAAATGTTTGTCACACAATGAAAGGCACCATCAGAAACCTCTGTTGGGCAAGAGCTCCTGGGATCCTGTTTGTTGTCCTGAATAAACATTGGGAAAATAAGATTCCATTCCCACTCATAAAAAGAAACACTTTCTTTGCTAATCAGTGAGGACTTTTTAGTCAAGATAGATTCATACCATTTGGAGACAGCTTATAGATTCTCGGTGACAGCCTATTCTCTTTCGGTGCCTTGGCAGACAAAAGAGGCTCTCCAAGGCTTTCAGTTTCACCTGTGACAAGTAGAGTTCACAGAAGCAGGTTTGTTGTGTCTGCAGTAGAATCCTGACCACAGAGCAATGGGATGTTAAGGTCTCACCAACATGATTATACCGACTCCTCGAAAGTATTCTTGAGTGTATGTGGAGATGGTTTGAGTACAAGAGGATAAAACTCCTGTACTAAAACTCTTGAGGTTCTAATACTACTGTTTCTTGTTTTTGCTATTATTTTAAGGTGAACTTGTTTTTGGCCAGTCTCATAAAATGAATATGAAGCAAAAAATGAGAGTCAACAGAATTTTAACATTTCATTATGTGATGCCTTAAGAGATTATAAAATGTCAGTGTCATCATATGGGATGGCCTGAGTCAGATACAAGTGCTCCAAGCCACCCATAAAGAGCGATCATGTTCACAGCCAATGAATGAGTTCGGAGACCCTGTGCACAGGGGTAAATTGAGAAAGACGACCTCATCAACCCCATATTCTATCTGCAAAGGCAAATGCTCCTGGAAGACAAATTCATTGAAATCATGAGAGATTGAGCATGGATTTCGGCACTCAGGAATCAGCTGACATCATCTGTGGGAGATGCACATGGTTTGCCATCAAGACAGGAAGAAAGTCAATAGAAAACAATCTGTGTATGATCACTGTAGGAAAACTATAACCTCATAAGTGAAATATTTTAGCTACCCTGCTTAAATCTTTCTTTTCCAAATTAAAGATAGCTTTTGCTGGAGGAAGTAATTCTAAATCAGTGTTCTACTGCTGGTGGTTCAAAGAATCTTTTTTTGTGTGTGTGGTTTTCAAATTCCAGGACTATTAGTATAAACTGACTGACATTGTGACAGCAGATACATGTAATACAATCATGTGGGAAGGATATCCTCTGGTTTTAATTGGAGCTGTGCTCTAAGTCTTTGGAGGACATTTCCTTTTTAGTCTTTTAGAGCACTAATACTGAAAAAGAAAAGCACACATCCTTCCTCCAGTGTACTAATTGAAGACACATTATAGAAACATAAATAAGTAAACATTTTCTAAAAGAAGTTAAAAAACGCATGCTGTTTTTTAAAGTGCCAATTTTCTGTGTTTGGTGACAATTGGCTTGCTTTTGTGACCCACCATGATACTAGGATGGTTCATTGTTTTTTGTTTTTGTTTTTCTCTCCCAAACTACCCGGGTTTGTATTTCTAAGCATTTAGTTTTTATAAACAGGACAAGTATTCTAGGGGTGGTATATTTTCTTATGGAAGTAATTAGTAGACACAGCATACTATAACTTAAAATCTTTTATGCAGCAATATGGCCAAGTTTCCAGTTGTTTGTTCAAAACTTCAATGTTTCCCACCATGGTTGCTGGCTCTCACTTCTCTGAGATTTAGTGTCACTGGTCACATAAAAAGATGATGTGGCTGGGTGGGGGTGGTGCATGCCTTTAATCCCGCACTTGGGAGGCAGAGGCGGGCAGATTTCTGTGAGTTTGAGGCCAGCCTGGTCTATAGAGCAAGTTCTAGGACAGCCAGGGATACACAGAGAAACCCTGTCTTGAACTCCCCCACCACCAAAAAATAAAAAAATAAAAAAAAGAAAAAAAAAAGAAAAGAAAAGGAAAGAAAGAAGGAAGGAGAGAAGAAAGGAAAGAAAGAAAAGTGATGTGCATCTGTCAGCAGAGTGTAGAGAACAGGCACTTGTCTTAATGGCTTTGGGGTACTTGTGAGGATCTGGAGACCAAGAGGGAATGAAGACAGCTAAATAAATAAACAGGATCAGAAATAAACTGTAGCTGCCATCTCACTAGTCAACTGACTAAATGTGTTCTGGGTTGTAAGGGGAAACCAACCAAAAAAGAACAAGTGGAGTGAATTAAGATCTGATGAGAAGGTAAACTGGGGTACCCTTCATCTGAGGGTCAGCAGAGTCTCCTGATGTCTCCATCAACCCACACAAGGGTTGACGAGGGAGCTCATATTCTAATTGTGGTATGTCTGTTTCTTCTGAACTGAAGCATTCCCACTTAGAGGCAGGTGAGAGACTTGGCTAACTCAAGCAGCTAAGAAACTACGAGACCCAAGAAGCCCAGAAAGCTCCTGGAACCATCCCAGAGGTTACATTAAGCAGTGACAGCTGCAGGGGAGAGAAGACCCTATGCAGAGCTGCCTGCAGGTTGAGGAAGGGACTCTGGGGATGCAGCTTCTATGGTTTATCACCCACATTGGGGTGGGCTTTTCAGTGATGTAGATACCTTTGAACCATACGTTCCTATGACCAACCTTCCCCGATGTTTCTGAAGGCAGTCTTAATAAACTCACTGGGGTTTCTGGTGGAAGGAACCTGTGAAATCTGTTGGAGAAAGCATAGCCCTCTTCAGACTTCCACATCTTCCTGCCTTCAACCACCCAAGATCGTGGGTTTTTCATGTCTGAACACTAACTTCTAGCACTTCATTTTACAAAGCTTATGGTCATATCAGCTTTTGACATATATTTTTTTCTTTTGGTATGTTTTTTCTCATGCAAAACAACACAGACAATACATTGAAGGTATAAGATAAGAACAAACAAACCAAACTAAACTTAGCAACCCCAAACTACAAAACTCTGAAAGCCGTTACAAATACCTCATGGAAATGACATCCACAACTGCCCTGCAGAAATTCTTTGTGTCGTCCCATTGTGATGGTGAATGTGTCTACTACTTCATAGCCATATTTTTTGGCAGCTTCCAGAATGCTCAGATTTTCTTTATGTAGGTTTTGTACTTCACTCTGTATTACCAAGCAAGAGACATTAAGTTTTGATTAACAAACAATTATTTTATGATTTAGTAACCCAAACAGACGTTATGGAAATGTCATCTTCTTTACCAAGATTGGTTGTATTGTGAGATGAATTTCATATCAATTTTAAAAATAAAAATGCGCTTTAATTTTTTTCAAAACATCAACTTATGTATACATAACATAAATGAATGTCTTCCTTACCTAAAAACAATTAAGTTTATTGATCATAAATGTATTTAAAATTCTCAAATTGAAAACTGATGTTTTATATACCACTAGGTAGACCTCCATCTACTTGGATTCTCACTTAATTAAGCCACTTGAATATTAGCTGGCACCTGAGTTTTGCTTAGCTTCTTGCTAAGGAACAGAATGGAAGGGTACATATTGTGTGGCCTGTGCTTGTAAAACAACACTCTAATTGGAGAAATGGGCATATCCACAGTAAGTCCTTTACTAGGAGAAATGCACCAGGAGGAATAACTGTTGGAAGAAATGGAGCAAGAGGACCATGACACAGAATTCCAGAATAGTTTTCAGTGAGGTTTGCTACTTGGATGTGGAGGAGGATGCTTCGGGGGGAAGCAGCAAAATTGAGCAAAGGGTCCAGCTGTTGCCTCTCCGGATCACATCCCTCCCTCCTTCCCTGCTGTGTGTGACTGGCAATGACTGAATCTGGCTCAGTTCTAGTTCAGGTTCAGTCTGTCAGGGAGGGACAGCATCATCAATTACTCTAGCTCCAGAGAATGGTTAAGTTTCTTTTTTTTAAAATTAATTAATTAATTATGTATACAGTGTTCTGCCTGCAGGTCAGAAGAGGGCGCCAGATCTCGTTACAGATGGTTATGAACCACCGTGTGGTTGCTGGGAATTGAACTCAGGACCTCTGGAAGAATAGCTAGTGCTCTTAATCACTGAGCCATCTCTCCAGCCCCCTGGTTAAGTTTCTTAAAAGAAGTAGTACACATCGTATTTTTTCTGTTGCCTCTGCTGGGCTTGCATGCTTATTTTAATCTAGCACTTAAAGAAGAGTATTTTCTTTAAGATAAAGTCAGTGACTAGAGACACCTCATAAAGAGGCAGTCCCAGAGGAAATGACACTTAAATTAATACTTGATGAGCCTTAGGAATTTACCAAAGTGAGGAGGTGTGGGAGAATATGATCCTTGAAGGGGAAGCATTGATCTAAAGGCCTAGGAGTCACTGAGAGCATGGCATGCTTGGAGTGTGTGTGTGTGTGTGTGTGTGTGTGTGTGTGTGTGTGTGTGTGTG
>CABHPR010154835.1:394-22136 GCA_902168415.1 Peromyscus melanophrys | reverse complement strand
GTTAATTACACCACAAAGAGGATATCACCCTGTAGTCCAGGCTAAACTGGAACTCAAGTCTGTAGCTCAGGCTGACCTAGAACTCACAGGAATCCTCCTGCCTCATCTGCCCAGATCTTTTTGAGACCTGATTTTAATCTACAGAGAACTGAAAGAACTCCGCATTCCTGGGAAAGGAACCAGGGCCATGGGGACTGAAGAGCTATGTCCATCCTTTCCCCAACCCTGAGGATGACTTCCAGGCCCTCATGAAAGCAGCCAGAGGGAACAGCAGCATGGTGCCCTATCTTATTATTTTCACCAAGGAGTGAGAGTAGAGGGTCCAGGGCTTTGAAGGGAGGAAGAGCCACAGTCTGGTCATCACTGGTTATTTGGGTTAGGGCTTCTGAACCTGAGAACGCAATCACTGAAGACCAGACACAACAAAGCTCACACACTGTGGTGCTTACCCAACTGGACGTTAGTAAAGGGTTTCCACACAACAGGACCCCCAGGTTACAACCACAAAGTTTAGCCTGAGCATCTGAAGGGACGAGCTGCTGGAGTGGCCCCTGATGACAGACTGTGCTTGGCACGGGCCTGGCAGAATAAAGAGGCTTCTGTGAACAGCATGAAAATAGTCTGCACCCCCAGATAGCCCGTCCCTTTTCTCCTAACCGCCTCCATTTGTTCTTCTCTTGTTTTCACCAGTGATTGCCACCTTGTGTCATCACCATGTGGCAGTGGTCTGCAGACATGTCTGTCAGTGCAATAGACTTTACTCTCTCCCACTCACTGGCTTCCATTAACTCTCAGGATCTCGGTGCAAGACTTAACTGAACATTGTACCACTGAGGTCTCAAAGCTCCGACATCGGGTTCATCATGAAAAGGACACCTTCAGGTGGATGGTCTGAAATCTCAAAATACACACCCAGTAGGTTCTAAAACACACTTTGGTTTCTACGGCTGAATTTCATGCTTTCCTTGTTATTCCCCCAGAAAAAAAGCTGGGTCTCCCTATGCAGCCCTGACTATCCCAAATCTCATTCTGTAGACCAGGCTGACCTCAAATTTACAGAGATCCACCTGTGTCTACCTCCTGAGTGCTGAAATTAAAGGCATATGCCACTACACCGGTCCTAAATTTCAAGTTTTTGTCACTTATTAAAGCAAGTATGGCCCCATGGAGTTATTACCCACAAACACTACTATGGTCTTCCTAAATTTCATGACCAACCTCTCCAAATTAAACAGCTCAGAAGTCTTTTACTATGGAATGTGACAGGGTCCTGTGCTGTTGTTCCCTTTGGGGGAGTGGGCCAAGTAGGCCCAGAGTCAACGACACAGATTCCCAGAGAATGTAGAAACAACAAGCTCAGTTTATTCAGGAAGAGGCAAGCATTATAAACCCTCCACCCCACCCTGGGGGGGGAGGAGGTCTGATGAATATGCATCTGCTGGTGTGACATGGCTGCCTCTCATTGGTCCAGGTCATCTCCAGATCATGTCTCAGCTGCTGTTGCTAGGGCCCTTAGGCAGACCCAGGTTGGCTCTCGGAAAGTGTCTTTGTTACTGGTTTGGGCCAGCTGGCCCTCAAGCCTGTTATGGATGAGTCATGCCACAATGGAACACACACTAAGTGTCAAAGGTTCTTGATTCTACCCAGGCTTTTCAACAATAATTTAAAAAGGAATAAAATTAACTTTGTAATATTTTAAATGGCCTTTGTTTGTTTGTTTGTTTGTTTGTTTGTTTGTTTGTTTTTTATGTGTATCCCAGGCTGGCCTCAGACTCTTCTCCTGCCTCCACTTCCTTCAGCAAATCCTACTGGCGTGTGCCACCAGAACCAGTGACTTTTGTTTTTGTATTCAAATCCCTAAACTGAAACTGGGCCTGGTGCCTCTCAACTGAGGCAGGAAAACTGAAAATCTAAGGCCGGCCTAGGTTATAGAGTCTGCAAATTTGGGCATCAAAAGTGAGATGTCGTAACCAAATAATAAAAAGTAAAGAGGGAGATGCAGCTCAGTAGTAGAGTTCTTGTCTAGCGTTCAGCCCCCAGCACTAAAGAAAACAAGGACCTTCAACTGAAAATCACGGTTCTGTGAGAACTCCTCAAGTGGCTGACCTGTTCCCTCTGAGCTGTCGTTCGAACAGCTTTCCCTACTGAAGAGAACACAGTTGGAATGTTTCTCTGGGGTCATTTCCTTTGCTTCTTTCACACATAATCATGCTTTGAGTTTATTGAGATGAGCAAAAATGCAGACACGGGCGGGCGGTCTGTTAGATGCACCTGACAACAACGCTGCTTCAGAAGAATGAGGTAACAGATAAGAATTCAGATGACAGGTGCCCTGCGTGGATAACGGTGAGCCTGGTGGAAATCCAGAGACAAGGACAGGAACTCAGCTCTAACTTCCTGAAGTAGCAGAAAAGATCACAAGCAGCAAAGACTTCCTTACAAAGAATGAAACCAAACATTTTTGCTTAGAGAGCTGTGCTCTGAGGTCCTTCTGTTGTACGCTTAGCATCATTTTATGTCTAAAGTTAGTTCGGTTATCAGCCCACACGCTCCATGAGGTAATGTTTACATGCTACTTATTTTCTGTATGAACTTCCTATCCTACTGCTGGCTGTGTGAGGTGTACATTGTGGGCATGCAATCAGTGTGCATCCTCATGGCCTCTGTCCAGTAACACATAATACAAAGGAATCTGAAACCCTTTGCTTCTTAGGGGGCATAGATATGTGGACCATAGAAAGCTGAACAAATTCTACCTGTGTCAAAACAAAGTGACAGTTGCTATCACATGTCCCTGAAATCACTCCCTGGACCCATGGCCTGTAACTGCAGCATTTGCCTGTTCATAAGAAACCCACTCAGCAAGGAAGGGTTCCTTTACCTTATTTGGCTCAGGACATGAAACAGCGAAGTCCTCGGCCTTGATGTGATCCAAGAGTATCTATTGCTCTACATAGCTTAGAAGTTACCATCCAGTGGGAATGAGCAGCTGTTGTCTCCCGAGAGGCTATCGGCCTCGGTCACAGGTGTTAATTAAATATGATTTTGAAGAAAGGAAGCTGGACTATGTAGAACACAGAGCTAGGGAGGCAAAGAAAAGAACTTCCAGGGGCAGCTTCGTGCTTCAGCTAATTCCCTTAAAGCAAACCCAAAGTGCAGAAGTGACAAGAAGTCTTTCTACCCTTGTGCTCACACCCATCTCCACGTGCCCAGGAATGCTCCACAGAAGAAAGGCAGCTTGTTGAGATGTGTTATTATCAAGCAACAACGGCTACAATAAGGATTGTATCCCAGAGTGGCTGAGGTAGCCTCTCCACCTCTTCACCGAGCTGACACTACATCAACACACAGCTTGTTTAAGATCACTTTATATGTATGTGGGCCTCAGTGTACTGTCTGTGCACCATATGCATGTAGGTACCCCTACAGGCCAGAAGAGGGCATCAAATCCCCTGGAACTGGAATTAAGACAGTTGTGAGCTGCCAGGTGGGTGCTGTGAACTGAACCCTGGGTGCCTGCAAGCGCAGCAAGTTCTCTTAACCACTGAGCCATCTCCCTAGACCCCACTACAGCTTGTTTCTTTCAGCAGGAAAAAACATGGCTCCCTAACCAAGTTTCTCAGTCACTTCCTCTTCTATTTGTGCCTGTGCAAGCACAGGAGGCCAAAAACCGCTCATTTATGCAGTCTCCCCACCCCTCCACTTCTCTGTGACAGCTCGAAGCACTTCTCAGGACCTGAGGCCTCTTCTTAAGCACCCTTAGTAGAATCCTTGATAAACTGATTCTAATAACCACATTTCCATCAGCAAACCATACTAGCCAAGGCTCCAATTCTCTCTACCTTTCAAACTCCTGGTTTTCACATGTGTTCTAGAGAAAGCTGACAAACCAAGATATGCAAGATAAGCTAACCATCCTCTTAAGCTGCCAGTTGTGTTTAGTTATGTTTATACCTGCTCACATGGGACTTGCTGAATCTCATTGGATCAACCCAATTAAACAGGAAATAATTGCAGTCAGTTATGCAAAAATCAGCAATAATATTAATTTGTTGATTGCACCCAACAGATTAGCCTTACATGTTCCTAATGCTATTCTGTCTTGTGCCCTAAATGATCAGTTAGTGTTGGGATAAGTGAGTCTTGATGAAGGGGTAATTGCCTGTTGACAATGTAGCCCTCCTGCTGCATTATGCCCCTGCAATTGAATAGATAGTGCACAAGGAAAAAAGTATTCCAGACATTCCTTTTATGCCTACTTAAGAAGTCCTTTCCAAAGTTGATCTCCTGTCCTGTTACTTCAATAAGAATGGCAGACTGAGCTCTGTATCAGACCTCCAGGGTTTTTTTTAAAAAACACATGTCCTGCCTTCTATTTGAACTGAGTCTGATGGAAAGCTCAACAGGTTTTTATGTAAGAGGACATAACATATGCTCTCTAGCCATCACACAGGCCACTGTGACTTTAGAAATGTAAAGTCTAAAGTGGACTCAGGGCAGACAAGTCATCTCCCTTCTCAGACAACTCAGCCTGGTCATTCTGCACTACTTGACTGCTGATACATCTGCGGCTCTCCCAGACAGATAGTACTAAAGATGAGGTCCGAGGGCGTGGGAAGCCAGAAGCATCTCTGAGGACGCTGCCTCATGAACATGTGCAGGAAAGGATGGAGAGCAGCTGGACACCCTCACCCAAGACTTGAGTCACCAAGGGAAAGGCCCACGAAGACATATTTTTACCATCTCCTTTCACATTCTCCTTCTCCCAGTTTCTTACTGTTTCTGTCTAAAAGACCCAACAGCTAAACATTTTGAAACGGAACCAAAGTGCTGTGTATTGTTAAATGTCTCTAAGGAATGTCTCTAACGGATGAAGTTTTTACAATGTCCTCCCCTGGAACGCTAAAGAGACCCAAGTTCCATCAGCAAGATGAAAGCCACTGCAACCAAGAAGCCACAGTACCATGGCTGAGAGCTGACCTTCCAAGGGTGAGTGCTTTCTATCAAGGCCTGACTTTCTCCTGGATAAACTGGGAGATGAAAGAATTCTTCACTCACAGTTCCTTAACAAGGAAAACACTCTCTGGAATTATTCTGTTATCTCACCAGATGCTCATTAATGCTCACCTAAGAGAATGGCACAAAATGCAGATTAAAATCAAAATCCAGAGTGTATCTCCCTACCTACCCCTCTATTTGTCATTAAATTAACATTTAATGTACAGTATCTGTAATTTCCATGTGGTTGTTATTTTATCATGAATTCTGTCCGGGGCAATCACTTCAGTTCCAATAATAATAATCTTAAAATATAATTCTTCCAACTGACTGTGATGTCTTCCGTGTACAAGAAAGACAGCTTGAGGTACTACTGCTACATGTTGCCAGAATTAGGCATGGCTCCCAAGAGGGCTTCGGTATGGAGAGACAGAAAGTATACTTCTATGTTCATTTTTATAGTAAACATGTGCTGAATACCTATATTGTGCTGGGCTTTGAAGACACAAAGATCTAGAAGGCATAGGACCCCTAGTCTCATAGCAGCACAGTGAGCAGCCAGTAATAATAATATGTAAAGGGGGGGGGGGGACAGTGAGCATGAGCCTCACAGACACCCAGAGACTGGGGCAGACCAAAATACCAAGAAGGGACAGACTGCCTTTAGCTTGGACTTAAGGACCTACAAAAGCATGGAGGAAGGAAATCCAGGAGACCAAACTCGTTAAAAGAAAAAAAATCAAGGCATGATAGTACACATCTGTCATCCCAGCATTCAGAAGGCTGACACAGGAGGACTGCCATGAGTCTGAGACCAGCCTGGCCAGACATTAGGGAATACCAGATCAGCCAGACCAGCCAGGGCTACCTAGGGAGTCCAACTCCCAACAACAATAACAACAACAACAACAAAAACTCACAGCAAAAAGCCCTGTTCTGTGTGTTTCTGACACCAATGAGCCACAGAGATGCCACCTAGGAAATGTTCTCAGTTCATCCTTCCGCACATACAGAGGTCTCATTGGTTGAGGAACCCTACCTTCTACTAAGGAACAGACATTTGGATCTTGTGTAGGACAAGGGTAGGCATTTATCATCATCTTTCCAGAGAATGCTACAGGAAGCAATTACTACCACGTTTACAGGTGACATTTGGCACTGGCAATTTTCTGTGGCTCAAGGAAAAACCTCCACTTGATAAAACATGAACTCTGCAACTACAATATGCAAAACTACTAACAGGCGGTCACGGTTGAGGGCAGAGGTCCGTCTTCTGTGGCACATCACCGACCCACTGGGGTTTCCATCAGGGTAACACTGTTGTCCAGTCGCTCTCCACCCTTCCGTACTATGACAAAGGCAAAAGCACGTGTTTCAGTCTAAAATAGAGACTTGAGCAAACCCTCAGGAACCCGAGCAGCCACAGCTGTACAATGGGCTCATTTACTACAGCAAAGAGAGGGCTTGGCCATTAAGAGCACATACTGACCTTCCACAGGACCTGGGTGTCCGCTCACAAATGTCTCTAATTCCAGCTCCATGGGATCCAGTGCCCTCTCTGGCCCCCATGGGCACCAGCACTTACAAGTGCATGTACCTCCACCTCTACCATCCCCTTCTACACATAAGTAAAAATAAATCTTCTACAAAAAAAATAATAAATCTGGTAAACCAAGTGTGTCAGCACATGCTTGTGATCCCAGCACTTGGGTGATAGAGGCAGAAGGATCCACAGGAGTTACGGCTAGCCTGGGCTATAGGAGACCCTGTCTCAATCAATCCATAAAATGAAAATAACCTTATATGAACCTGTAGCTGCCTTTTCCCATCCTAGGAAACAAGAGCTCATTCCTCACACTGCTTTCCCTGATGCATGAGGCCGGGGCTCTAGCTACCCCAAGGTAGGTGTCATGGTGTCAATATCCACTGTGTTAAGAAAACATGAAAGGTGGCTTTGGAAGAAGACTGTAACACTGCAATCATGCGACATCAGCTGGGTCTCCTTCGGTGGCTCTGGTTTGAAGGTTTTTCCCCAGGGTGGTGCTACTGAATGATAGCAGAACTGTAGGGTGTAGGGCTTGGTCACTGGGGCTATTCCCTTGAAAAGGGCAGTAGATCCAACTAAGATGCATGGGAACCTGCTACCTGCCACTCTCAGAGACCACACCAATGTTGAATCTCTAAAACTGTGAGCCAGACAGGCCTTTTCTTGTTATAAAATTACTAGCCTTGAGAATTTTGTTTTAGTACTATAAAGCCCATCAATGCCACGCTATTCAAGACACTTCTCCTATCTCTTCTTAGAATACGTAAATACTTAAGAGCAACATATGATTTAGTTTAAAAACAATTTATCTTGGCATCTCATTCCTTCTTTCAATGAAGAAATACTACTGTCCATATTCTCTACCCTAGACCCTGTGCTAAACCCCAGGAGACATAAGAAAGTAAAAAACTCCGGCATTAAAACAGCTCTAGGGGGGGACAAACGTAGGACAATTACAATGGAACCTCGAGGTCTTAGATGGCTCAAGAGGTATTTAAAAGGTTCCCACAGGGGTTCAGGTCTAGCCTGGTCTACACAGTAAGACCCTGTCTCAAAAACAAACCAAGTGATAAAAAGTTCCTGCATGGGATGAGCACCGAAGGTTGCCATGACGCTATGAGTCAACCACACTGTCAGGGTTCAGCAGAGACAGGTGGTGTCAATGGACCAAAGAGCATCTGGAGAAGAGAAACTACCTAAAGAATGGAAGCTGAGATGATTAGGGTGGGCAGAAACACAAGAGCAGACAGCATGGCCAATGTTGTCCAAGTTTACCTCAGCTTCTGTAAAAAAAAAAAAAACAGGAGTGCTTTTCCTTGTTGATTAGAAAAAGAAAGAAATGGGGGAAAGAGAAGAAATAAAACAACCTTGGTTGAACTCTCCCCCTGCAGTAGGTATTTACTGTAACCTAGCACCCAGGACCAATGTGGATAATTGGCCCCATGGGACAAGTACTTAGCCTAGCACTTAGAAGTATAGACGTTAAGTCAGATCTGAGGTTTCAAAGACTTCCCCCTGGGTCATACTGGCAAGAGCCTTGGTTTTTCTTTCTCTTGTTTTTTGTGGTTGTTACTTGTATTCAATTTTGTGGAACACTTTGTAGGGAAACATCATGTTTCCATGTAACACCCAAAGAGATCAAATGTCAAACATGATGTAACATCCTACTTTTTTTTTTCTCTCAGTAATTACTAAAATTATTTTTCTTGGAAACAGACAAGCTAGTCGCTTGGCTAACAGAACCAATTTGCCATCTTGTAAGAGAATAATTTGGAGACTTGTGGACACAGCACAACATAATTGAGGGAAAAAAGATGTGGTTTTGATTAGGGATGGTTGGCACTGTTGCTTAACAAGCTGGGATATGTAGAGTACTTATGCTTTGTGACTGGCTCTGAGTCACTTCCGATCTCTTGTGCCTGTGCTGATGACCTCTTTGCCTCTGTTCAGTATGGGTTCTGAGTGGACCATTGGGCTTTTTTGTCTGTTTTTAAAGATAGGCTCTCTTGTAGCCTAGGCTGGCCTCAAACTTGCAACATATCGGATAGCCATGAGTTCTGATCTTCCCACCTCAAAACCTTAAGTGTTGAATTGTAGGCACACACCCAAAACACTGTTGGTTGTATGCAGTGCGACCCAGGGCTTCATGCATGTTAGAAAGCCCGCTACCAGTCAAGCTACATCCCTAGCCCATGTTGGATTCGGTGCCTCCATCACTAAAGAACATACAGTGGAGAGGGGAAAGTACTGTTTTTCTCAAATGTTCTTCCATGTGTATCTTTTACTATCTTTTTCTTTTCCCATTGTGTGTGTGTTATTCATGTGTATGCATTTCTATATGTGTAGACACATGTACATGTGGGTACACATGTGCAGATGTGTGGAAAGTCCCAAGGTTGACACTCTTCTACCATATCTCTAGAGGGAGGGTCTCCCTATCAAGTGCAGAGCTCATGGATATGGTGGTCTTACTAACCACTTTCTCTTGGGATCCCCTGGCTCTCTTTCAGAAGCTGCAATTACCAGCTGGGTTGCTATGTCCATCCAGCATTTGCATAGGAGTTGGGGACCTGCACACAATGAACAGCAAGCATTTTAATCACTGATCCTCTAGGTGCATCTTTTGTCTTTCAACTTTTTTTTTTAAGACAAGGCCTCACTGTGTATCCCTGGTGGACCTGAACTCCCTACATAGACTAGACAGGCCTTGAACTCAGAGATCCCCCTGCCCATACCTCCCAAGTGCTGGGATTAAAGGCATGTTCCACCTCACCAAACTGCTTATGAATATGAGCCCTAAGGTGAATTTCTTTGTAATATTTTCTTTAATTTTTTGTTGTATCTGAGTGTTTTGCTGCATGTATGTGTGCACATGTGTGGAGTGGAGCGCCTCAGGCATGCAGAAGAGGGTACCAGATCTCCTGGAACCAGGGCTGTGAGCTGACTTGTGGGTTCTGGGAAATGAACCCAGGTCCCCTTCAAGAGCAGTAAATGTTCTTAACCTCTGAGCCATCTCCCAGCTGCCCCTCAACCCCAGCTGGTAAAAATGTCTACCTGGATATCAGTCAACTTTCCCAAGATGCGGCTGGCAAGCTTGGGGCCGTTCTCCATTGTTGGAAGGTGCAGCATCTGCAAAAGAAGGGAGAGAGTGGTCTGAGGGTGTGAAGCACATGTGGGCATGACGGGAAGACACACAGCACGCCTGTAACATGAAGGCGATGCCACGAGGCCCAGAGAGGCACCCCAACATCCTGTCACACACACTACCTCCGACAACGGAGTCTTTCTGCTCAGAATCTGAATAAAAACCAGTCAGCCAATGACAGCGTGTTCATTTCCTACCAACTCAATCAAGGGCACAAAAGGTTGGAATGCCGTTCTTCGGGACAGTGTGAGGAATTCAGGAGACCAGAAGGGGTCCTTGAAACAGTAGAAGAACTCAACCCAGGATTCTAAGAATTCATAGGGTGAGTAATCACCCTCTGTTGAACCCTCTGGCAAGAAATCAGAACTCAAAGATATTTTGCAACAAACGAAAGCAAGTCATTTCAAAGGAATAAATTAAAGCAAGTCTCATCTCCATTCACAAAAGGGATTTCTGAACCTGGTCTGGGGCAAGTCATACATACCTCCAAGGGCTACAACTCTCATGAGAAGTCAAGGTTAAATCCATAGCTAAAAGAGATTTCGTGCCCTAAGTTTGTATCTGAGCCATGCCCGTTCATGCCTTGCTGGCTGGTTGGCTTTTGATGCTTTGATTTTAATAGATAGCGCATATTCTCAAACACTCTTCCTTCTTACACCTCTTAGTGTAATAGGATAATTGCAAACCCTCTGGGCTCTGAATGCCTCCCAGAGCCATTTAGGAGAAGCATTAAAAATAAGTTAACCTTTGTAAACTTTTTATTTGTAGAGTGGAGTTAACAATTGGATTTTAGTTACTAAAATGGACCAATAACATACATAGATATTGCCATAAAATACTCAAATTAGCCCCTGACAATCTTTCCTTCCTCTCTCTGCTTTTCTCTATCCCTCTCTGGCATTCATGCCTCCCTCCTGTCTCTCTGCCACATGGACATAAAACCAGGTAGTTCTTCCACAGTGAAATAATCTGTATGTGAAATTGTGTCGGTAGCCACATCTGAAAAGCAAATTCTAAAATGTTAAGCAAAACATAATAGTAATAATAATAATAATAATAATAATCCCAATAAGCTGACATTGTAATGTTGAATTCATAAATCAGAGGAACTTACATTTAACGAGTCATCTGAAGCAGTTAGTCTTGTAGGAATAAAAAGCATACACCTACAGAATAATGCCTACACTGTTACAGACTGCCTATATGCCTACAGAATAACATTTACACATTTACAGAATGCCTGTAAAATAATTCGTATCTTTACACTCTAAAGATAGAGGCTGACCAGATGTGCATGAGGATTAGATTTTGCTATAATAGGGAAAGCCCTCCAACTGGCAAGATAATGCATTTATGGTACAAGTAAAATTGGATAAATGGGGCCTGGAAAGATGGCTCAGTGGTTAAGAGCACTGACTGCTCTTCCAGAGGACCCAGGTTTGATTCCCAGCACCTACACAGTGGTTTATAACCAGCTGTAACAGCAGTTTCAGGGAATCCAACACCCTTTTCTGGCCTCCACAGGCACTGTATGCACATGGTACACAGACAGACATGCAGATAAAAGACCCATACACAAATAAAAGAAACAAATCTGTTTTTTAAAATTAGACAAATGCAGTAAAGAAGTAAGTATTATTTCCTTACAACTAAATCCTTGAGCTGCTTCAGAAGGTCTGAGTGAGCACAGTGCGCACCACTCGAAATATCTGCACAGTGGTCTGCGCAACGCTGACAACGGGAATCGGGGCAGATGAAAGAACGGACAGTCAGCTCTCATGCACACTTTGTACCTACTGCCCCTCTGCTCCAACTGCAGCAGCTGGGAAGAACCGGCAGAAACCAGAACACAGACCCAGCTACGTGCTCTGCAGCCTACCTCGGCAGGCGGGCAGAAGGAGGTGAAGAGCTCCACAGTTGCCAAGGGCAAGGCTGCCTCGATCTCATGTCTGAGCTCTCACTGAATCGCCAGAAAGACCCAAGTGCTGTGCCAGCTCAGGCCCAGCCAGCTCAAATTCCCCTCGCATACTCTATGACTCCATTAAGTTAACTCCATTAAGTTATAGGTAAACGTCTACATTTTGTAAAATTCCATTCATTCATTTACTTATTGTGAACATCAGGTAGTGAGGGTGCCGTCAAGTGCATGAGGAGGTCAGAGGTAAGCTAAGCTGTGAGAGTTAGTTTCTCTCCTTCGGTTATGTGGATCCCAGGGACCGAAACTCCAGTTTTCAGCCTGGATGACAAGCATCTTCACCACTGTGCCATCTCACCAACCCCAGGGCACAAACTAACTTTAGAAATGACAGACATATAGAACTATTTGTCTTACCTGGCCCTTGTAGAGAATGTCTGAAACCGGGCAGACGACGCAGGCCGTCCCTGAGCCAAACATCTCCTTCACTCTGTTCCCCTTCAGGGCAGTGGTCAGGTCATCCATGGTGAGGTATCTCTCACACACCTTAAACTCACCCTGTTTGGAGTATTAAAAATAAAAAAAAGAAGAGAAAAACAAAGTCAGTGCTTGTCTTTGGATCTAGCTGAACTTGATGGTGTCATAATGGTCCTCTGGGAGAAGCAGAAAAGGGCACACTGTGTAATTGCCATAGCATGTTGACTAGGAAAGGACACAATGTGTGATTACCCAATGTACTGAGCAACCTACTTCCAAATAAATGACAGCTTTCACAAATGAAGTCATCAAGATGTTCACCTGGGTTCATGGCACATTTTCACACATGCCTTTGTCAAGACTTACAGTTGTCATGGATAAGGTCTCACACACTAACTCATTCTAAGTGCTACTTACTACATTTTCCACATCTTTTATGATTAAGGAGAACAACTGACTGCGTCATATATCAGTACAAGGACAGTTGCCATTTACCAGGTACCCGCCAAGTGCCAAGTTCTTTAATGCATCATCCTCTCTACTTTACAGTTGAGGGCACTTGGTTTCCAGAAGGTTGAGGGGGCTTCCTTAAGACCAGTTAGCTAGTAAACAGTGAACTCTAGATTTGAACTAAGCCTGATCTGGTTGCCTTCAAAACTGGTAAAAATCATAAACTTAGTTCATACAGCTGAAGCAGTCACTATTTGTTAGGAGCCAATATTTTGACTTTATGAGAAATTAAACCAAGGGGTGTTGTGATTTTGTTCAAAATTAAATAAATTACTAAACAATTTGTGTTCCAGAAAACCAGCAAACATTACTGAAAACAGTTAAGGTCTGTGTTCTGGAAAGAAAAAACAAAAAACAAAAACAAAAAAACAAACAAAAAAAAAAAAAAAAAAAAAAAACCATCTTGCAAATGAACAGAATCGTGTTTGCTCAGCTCATCCTTATCTCTGGACTAGTTCCCCTGTCTGGCAAGTTGTGGTGCCTCCAAGTGCCTCTTGGCATTTTGTCTGTTTCAACATAGCTTTAAAATGAATTGCAGTTAAGGAGTCAAGAAGACCCCTCCGTAATAACCTGTCTTCCAAGCCCAGGAACCGGAGGTGCGGGACACTCAGGCTCCACCTTGTCATCGGGCCTTCTACACTCGGTCCACTTGTTCTCTTAGTAAAACAGAAATTACTGAGCTTCAAAAAGCCATCTTTCCAAGAGCAGACACAGTTGGGACAGGGCAAACTGTCTGAAATTAAAACAACAGTTTGCAAATGTCATGCCCAATGTGCCAGCCAACTGGCAGCAGTTGGGTCTTGTCTACTCTGGACATGGTAGAATTATTTAGCTAATGTCTTCTACTTTCAGTCTTTTCCAGGGAAACTGCTGGTCCACTCTGAGATAATGTGTGTGTGTCTAAATATCTGTCCACTAAGACTGTCTGGCCACAGTGTGCTCAAAGCCTTTTCATGGTCTCTGGGGATCTTTAGAACACATGGGTCACAAGGACCAGCCAAGAAGCCATGCTAGCCAACCAGCCAACTCACTCCCACATCTACCTTACAAACACTGTCACTTCAAATAACAAATGTCTTACTACTCATGCCTCTTTGGCATGGATTTGAAAGTTTACTGAAAACAACTTTATATTTGCTTTGAGTGTTTTTAATTTTAAAATAAGCATGTGTAGAAATCTAAGACAACGGGGGGGGGGGCAGTAGAGGGAGAAAGACAGACAAATCAACATTATGCTGATATTAATATGTCAATGAAAATCCGTAGCTCCTCTAATGGTCATGGGCACACTGGAATAAATACAGGACACGTCACCAATGCAATGAGGAATAGTTTACAGTTGAAGTTAAGGGCTGGGTGGAAACACCCAGTGTAGACCAGGTAAGCAGTAGTAGAAGACACCTTGTAAACAGACTGAGGTTAGTTAGAGGCCCTCCTCACTAAGACAGCCTGTTCAGCTGGTTCTCTGTGTACTCTACTAAAAAGAATACTTACTGGCTGGTTTTGCCAACACAGACCTTCTAGAGAGATCTTTTGCATAAGGTAAGATTTGAAGATTAGATAACATTGGTAGGAACCACAGACAAGATACCATTGCAAAGGAAGGGTCATTTTCCATGATTCTTTGTGTTGGGCTCACGGGAGTTGCCCGGATCAAGGCACTCACCCACTGTTGTGCCAGCTCTATGATGCTCTGCCTCGTCACACCTGGGAGAATGATGCCATCCAGCGGAGGTGTTGCCAGCTCTTCTTCTGTTAGTTAGAAATGGGAATGTTTGCAAAATCTCACTTATTAGACATGTCACAGCAGTAGCCATTTTTAAAACCATTTCTGACAATTTGACATATAATAAACATGCAGATAATTAATTCCACTGCCCTGCATCATTGGGTTTCTCAAAGCTCTACTCGCTTTTCACAAGACATTTATTTTAATATAAGAACAAGAGAGACAGCTCAGTGGGTAAGAACAAGTATTGCTCTTGTAAGGACCAGAGTTCTGTTCCTAGTACCCACCTAAGAGGCTTACAACTGCCTGCAACTCAGCTCCAAGGGATCTAGTCCTCTCTTCAGAATCCATGGGCACTGCACTGGTGTGCACATTTCTCCACACAGATGCACACACACACACATAATTAAGAATAAAACAAATTTTCTTAAATAAGCAAAAACAAAAAGGGACCAGCAAGATGGCTCAGTGGATAAAGGCATTGGGTCCCAAGTCTGTCCCCCTGAGTTCAACCCTCTGGAAATCCCATGGTAGAAGGAGAGAACTGATTCCCACAAGTCGTCCTCTGACCACCACACATGTGCCATGGCGTGCGCGTGCGCACACACACACACACACACACACACACACACACACACACACACAAAATGTAAAATATTGTAATGTAATTTTTGTAAAAGAAAGAATTTCTTGACACAGAAAGGAAGCTCCTCCTCCAATTATCTTCCATGTATCCTTAAGCAGTGAAACAATGAACTGCTTTTTGAAGGTAAGAAATAGAGGGATGTCAGCCCAGCAGTGAGGAACACCTGCTACTCTTACAGAGCACTCAACTTGGACACCTGTCTGTAACTCTAGTTCCGAGGATTCCAACACCCTCTTCTGGCTGCAAAGGGAACCTACACACATGTAGAACACATACATACACTAAGGAATGTACACACACACACACACACACACACACACACACACACACACACACACATGAAATAATAAATAAAATCTACTCTCAGAAGTGAGAATTAAGGAGTACTCTTCAAGATGAATATCCACATCCAAATTATTCCTTAGTAAAGAAAAGCTGATTGGCACTTAGAGCAACAAACATAAAATCATACTCAGGACCTACATCAGTGCCATACCCAGAAATTCTGTGAGAAGCCCATTTCACCTCAGAATTGGGTAGCCTGAGCAGGGGGAATGATTGGTAGCAAGCCCCTACCAGGGCCTGAGTTCAGATCCCAGCGCCCATGTAAATGCTGGACGGAGTGGCTCATACTGGTGCTGCAGAAGTAAGGACCAGCTTACTGGCTAGCTAGTCCAGCCAAATCAGTAGCCTTAGGCTCATATCTCAAAAGGTAAGATGGAAAACACCCTACCCTCAATCCTCTGGCCTCCACAAGCAATGCACCCACACATGCACGCACACACAAAGGCTTATTCCTCCTGGTGCTGCCTGCACACTGCCTTCTAGAAGCCTACATCACCGGCCTTGCCAGCTACACAGGTGTCGGCATTAATGGTGGAGGCTCAGACTTTCCCTCAGAGATCTGAATGCAAGGGGCTCAGTGTGAGCTCAGGCACCTGTATTGCGAAAGAAGAAAAGAAAATCCAAGCATAATCTCAAGAGACAAGTTGCTGGTCTACTACACAAAGACCAAGTGAAGTCGCCACCATGAAGGTCAGGCACAGTGATCCAATTGTAAGCTCTAGGTGGTCCTCCACTACACAGCCCCACTTAAAAGTCACTTTGGTGGATCTGAAGGTAGAGTGCTTGCATAACACATGTGAAGGCCTGGGTTTGACCCCTGCACCACGTGAACTGGGTGTGAGCGAGATAGGACTGTAATCCCAGTGCTAGGGAGGTGGAGGCAGAATTGGGAATTCAAGATCATCCTTAGATGGTGTAGCCGGAATCTTAGAGAGTCTTATTAATAAAATCAAACTTGAGCCAGGTATTGGGGTGAACACTGGAAGGTCAGAGAGACAGAATAAGCCACAGCTATCTCACCTCACCGGATCCTCAGCTGGTCTTGTTTCCTCAGACTGGAAGCCTCTCAGTCCTCATCCAAAATGGGTCTCAGCTGAACTGCTGCTAGAAGCCTGAATGCTTAACCAGGCCAAATGCTTCTCCAGGCCAAATGCCTCTCCAGGGCAAATGCCTCTAGTTTCTGGTCCTCACACCTTATATACCTTTCTGCTTTCTACCACCACTCCCTGGGATTAAAGGCTGGCTTTCTGGAATTAAAGGCGTGAGTCACCATGCTTGGGTATATCCTTGAACACATGGATTTCTGCCTCTGAAATGCTAGGATTAAAGGCGTATGCTACCACTGCCTAACCTCTGTTTCATATTGTGGCTATTCCGTCTCTGACCCCAGATAAGTTTATTAAGGTACACAATATTTTGGGGAACACAATACCACCACAAGATGGGATTTAAGACTAGATGGAGCTACATGAAACCCTGTCTTAAAAAGTCATCTTTGGTAGTCAACATCTCCCTTTCCTTCCCACCTTGGGCTTCTAGCAATGTGGACTAACAAGCCTTAGGTCATCACCTTATGAAGATGCTGAACCTTATAGCAGGTGACTTACTACCTATCACCTGCTTGCAGAGGGATTCACAAATATACTTAAAGGAACACCAGGTAGAAGCCATAAGGGAATTGTCCTGTTGTCTTAGGGCTCCCCCAGGCCCCTGAATACAGTTAAGAACTTTAGAACCCATTTCAATCCTTACTCTACAGGAGTAACAAATGTGCATTTTCCCAGGCTAGTGACAGTGAGAAAAAGCTATGATCACACACCAATGTCCTAGCTCTGGGACCACTACTCTCTGTCTCGAAGTGGGGTGGATCTAGGCTCTTCAGCTCCATAATGGTTACCAGAATAGAGATCTGTCCATCTCTGTATGCCCCAGTCCCTGCATCATGTCTGGCCTAGCATTGACGATAAGGTTTTTTGTTTTGTTTTTATGTGTATGGGTGTTTCACCTGCCTGTATGTATGTGCACCACATGCATGCAATACCCATAGAGGTCAGAAGAGGGGACCAGATCCCTCAGAACTGGAGTTACAGGTTAACCTACCACTTAAGTGCTGGGAACTGAACCTGGATCCTTTGGAAGAGCATTACTCTGAACTACTGGGGCATGCCCCAATCCCCTATAATAAGTGTTTTTTTAATTTTACTAAATGAATGAATGAACCATCTTTGCTAGGCTACAGCAGTTTGATTTAGAGAGATTATTTATTTTCTGAAAATTGCTTTTTAGAAAGAAGAAATTGGTTCTGGAAATGTTCCCGAGGCTACTTGTCATTTTAGAAGTGTTAATGATCTCAAAATAAATGTGCTTTGTGTTAGCTCCTTAGCTAGACACAGAAATGCTTGAGTGAGTGTGTGTGTGTGTGTGTGTGTGTGTGTGTGTGTGTGTGTGTGTGCGTGCGCGCGCGCGGTTTTTACACATGCATAGACCTTTCCTATAGTTAGTTCAACTCTAAGACAATACTGAGTTAAACACAAACAGCAGCCTTCACGTGTGCGAAGGCTGATGTGTGAAATGAATTTAGCATCCAACAGCCTGAGGTCAAGAGGCAGAACATCTGTTCCCCTGTTTCCCAGACAGAGTGAGGACATGAGGACATTTGGGTGAGAAGTAGTCATTTTCCTCTGCAAACACAGACACACTCCCAGGAGCCAGCCGAGAAGGAAACACAGCCTGCTGCTCAGCAAAGGCTGGGGGTTGGTTACTGGCCTAAGTTCCATGACCCATTGTTTTCTCTCCCTCCTCACCCTCCAAGGAGAGCTACACAAGGATTGCGTTAGATCATGGCTAGGACAGAGAAGAGGACTGAAGAAGCCCAAGGGAGAGGACTCTTCTTATTTCTTCTTATTGTATACGTGTGTGAGTGCCTGTGGGTCTCCTGGAGCTGGAATTACAGGCAGCTGCCAGACATAGGTGCTGGGAATCCAATTCGGGTCCTCTGGAATCAGAGCACTTGTCCCTGGCCCACGCACTCCCACCCCCTTTTACCTAGTGATGGAAGGAGCACACTGAGACTAAAACCAGCTTGGGCAAGTCATAAAATCGAACTCTTATTAAGGACTCGTGTATTTTGCAAGAGGCAGCAGACAACTCACTCATCCCTACTCTGATCTTTACTCACAGCCATGCAGGAACGCTGTGACTTCTCAGGAACACTTAGTCACCGGGACAACTTCTGGAGCTATGATGCAGGTGGTGGTTAAGTCCTTGACATCTCCCATAAATAATGACACTGCCTTTTCTGAATGATGTCCCTGTTTATGCTTGTGGTGGTTTGTGGTGCTGGGTGGGTGGGAACAGGGAGAGGAGTAGGCAGGGAGGAAGACATCTCCTGAGCACAGGTTGGCAGCGTCAGCCACCTCTCTAGCATCACTTCACTATATGTTTATGAGAAGTCCCAGTTTGAAATCCCTCAAATTCCAGCGTAAATTTTGTTTCCTTACATTTCCAAGTGCAAACAGCAGGAGTAGAAATATGTCCGGTGTGTCTGGCTGAATCATATGCCCAGGCCAGAGGAGACAGCCTGGCAGAGGCACCCAGGGCCAACTCACCCTTGATGGAGTGTAAGACTCACCTTGTACCAAACCGGTGCACAGTGCTACATTCAGCCTCATCTGAATCATCTCTTCCCCTTTTAGCAAAACAAAGCATGTGTGAAGAGGCCACCACTAAGCAACAAGCTCCTTTTAAAAACGGTCACTGAAGCCAAGACTGGGAACTTGTACCTAGAAGTATCATTTAATTCTGTGTGTGTATGTGAGTGTGTGCGTGTGTATGTATGAGTGTGTGCATGCATGTGGGTGTGTGCATACATGCAGAAACCAGAGGACAACAGTGAGTCTCTTCCTCTATTCCTCTCTGCCTTATTTTTTGAGTCAGGGTCAATCTGCCTGTCTCCACCTCCTAATGCTGGTGTAGAAACATGAACGGCCAGCCACACCCTGACTTCATTTCACATTTTCAGTGTCTATAAACAATCGGAAAAACATAAACAGGTCTAAAAATGTGCTCCTACATCTCACAATCAATATCCTAATGGTCAATGCAGGCTTTGTCCCTTGCTTTGGGTCATTTAGCTCAACACCATATAAACTGTCAACACTTCACTGAACTCGCATCAAAGACTGACACTGAGGCATTCAGGATGCTAGACACAGCCCTGAATTTCAAGCCACATATATTGGCACATACTTATAATTACAGCATTCCACAGCTTGAGGCAGGAGGATTCCTCTAAGTTTGAAGTTGGCACAGACTATAGAATGTGGTCCTACCTTAAAACAACAACAAAAGCCAGGTGTGGTGATATTTTATTTGTGCTTTGATAAATAAAGCTTGCCTGGAGATCAGGGGGAAAAGGCCAGCCATCTTAAGTAAACAAAGTGAGGCAGCACACGTCCTTAATCCAATCACTTGGCAGGCAGGGTCTCTGTGTGTTCAAGGCCATACTAGGGAATAGAGCCATGCATGGTAACACACGCCTTTAATCCCAGTCCAACCATAGAGACCTGGAGGTCTGTACAGACAGACAGTGACAAGGAAGTGAGATAGCTGGGCTAAGATAGCCAATGAGAGAGCAGAAAAGCAAGGCATATAAAGGCGTGGATAGACAGGAAGTAGCTCACATTTGGAAGCTGAAGAGTTGGTGAGGTAAGGTTGGCTGGTGGCTATTCCTATTTCCCTGATCACTAAGGCTTTCACCCCTATATTTGGCTCCATGTTTTTTATTTAATAAAACCATTTAGAAATTCATCTACAACCAGATGTGCTATAATTCCCCACACTCAAGAAGTAAGAGAATGGAGGATCAGAAGTTCAAAGCCAGCCTTGGCTGCATAGTGAGTTCAAGGTTATCCTGGGCTGTATACACAGGACCTTGTCTTAAGAAAATAAAAGAACAGAATGTGATTTACATGTAGTGGCCAAGAGTCAACAAACATGGATCTACTGGCAACCTCAGGATATACCCTGGGTTATATTTAAAAATGCAGCTTATTTTGTGTGGGAATATTCGGATACACGCATGCCAGGGCATTCAGGTGGAAGTGCAAGGACAACCCTTGGGGATCGGTTCTCTCTCTCCACCTTGTTGTGGGTGGCGAGTGTTGAACTCAGGTCATCAGGCTTGGCGGCAAGCACTCCCAACCTCTGAGCCTCCTTGCAGCCCAAAAGTCTAGGTCAATCAAACAGAATGCAAAGAAAACCTGCAGGGCTTCTGAGATGTTATCAAAATGTGTAGAAAGGACACCAATTCTGAAGAGAATTCTAGTGAGAGAGAGGTGTGGAGCAGTGGTGGAGCCCTGGCAATAGGAAGAAGGGTCCTGGCTTATGTCTTCAGCACCACAAAGTCAAACAGAAGTCAAAGGGCCATCGAAGCCAAGCCTAGTGGAGCATGCCTGGAACCTCACCATGCAAGAGGCTCAGACAAGATGGCAACCTCAAGGTCAGTGTGGGGTGCACAGTGAGTTAGAGCTAGCCCAGGCCACTATAGAGAGCCTCAAAATAAACAGTAAAATGGGGGCCACAAGTGTAGTTCTAGAGAAAGCTTGCCTAGCACGTAGGAGTTCAATTCCAAGTTCAAAAAAAAAGGAGGCGTGCACTAATCCCCCCATAGTCGACAGACGGTTTACGAGCACGTACTACGTGGTACAGATTGAACTACCACTGAACTAAGACTCATCACTGAAGACTCTTGTGACACTAGGAGACAGCAAAGGGGAGGAAAACAATCTGGTTTTAAGAAAAAAAAATGTATTTATGTACATGGGTATTTTGTCTGTGTGTCTTTACATTGCACACGTGCAGTGCCCATAGAGGGCAGAAGACTGCATTGGATCTCCGGAAACTAGAGTAACAGACAGCTGTGATCCACCATGTGGTTGCTCAGAACCCAGGTCCTCTGCAAGAGCAGCCACTGCTCTAGTCTGCTGAGCCATCTCTCCAGCAGCTGAGTTTTAAGCCACAGGCTCAAACCAAACAGCAGCAACAAGGCTATAGAATCATGTGTGATGTAGGCTCCACAGCAGCCTCTGGACCCCAGCCCCTGCACCCCTGCCACCAACTGTCACATCACCAGAAGAGCAATTACCTCCATCTTCATTTATCCAGTAGAGGAACAGATTCATCGTGCCCACTTCGGTTATCTGCTCATCCTTGCCATACAGCCAGAGGACTTGCTGACAGCCATTCTCTGCTGCCTCGCACTGTGCCAAAAGGGATGCACCGTAATTGCTAGTGAGGAAAAGAAAACCTGCTGATTTACATACGTGTCAACCCATGCCTGCAATCAATCCACTCTGACAATCTTATTATTCATTCATTTGATGGTGTGTGTGTGTGTGTGTGTGTGTGTGTGTGTGTGTGTGTGTGTGTGT
>CABHPR010154834.1:26609-38409 GCA_902168415.1 Peromyscus melanophrys | reverse complement strand
TCTTTCTTTCTTTCTTTCTTTCTTTCTTTCTTTCTTTCTTTCTTTCTATCTCTCTTCCTTTCTATTTTTTGCTTTTTCAAAGCAGGGTTTCACTGTGTAGCTCTGGCTGTCCTGGCACTCATTCTATAGACCAGGGTGGCCTCAAACTCAGAGATCCACCTGCCTCTGCCTCCCAAGTGTCAGTATTAAGGGTGTGTGCCACCATGCCCAGGTGGTTATTATTTTCTTTTCTATAACATTTTCAAAGGAAGCTGAAAGAAGTTCGGTTAAACTGTATTGTGCGCTCTCTCTCTTTCTCCCTCTCCCTCTCTCTCCTTGAGAAATTGTTGATGTACTTTTTGGGAGGATTTAATTTGATCCCATGAAGTTCAAGAACGACAGGTTTTCCTGTATGAAAACAGAGGAGACTGGTAATGGAGTATGTGACGACATGGTGACTGGAGAGGACAGCCTGCTCCTGCCTTCCTTCACTTCCCCTAACAGTTTAGAAGACAGATCTGTCCCCAGGAAACTCAGAATGAAGTAACAGCCCAGAAGTCAAAGCTTTAGCAACCAATATACAGGGAGATGTTTTTCAGCAAGGCAAAAACGTAGCTGCAGAAAGGGAGAAAATCAAGGGGTACCATCTGCTTAATGAGAGAGAAAGCTGGGAATCCACTAGTTTACTGTCTAATTGCAGCTTTCCCTTTGACCTCAGAACCAAGGCAGCCAAGTGGAAGTTGGGGTGAGGAAGAGGAAAAATAAGCACCGTGAAGGGAAAATGTGGTGTTCAGTCAATCCGATTTTAACCAACTTCATGATTCATCAGTTTCCATGAGAGAAAGATACAAAGACTAGTGAGAACAATTTGTGTGTATGTGTCTTCCAGAAAACTGTCAGCTCTAATTCTCATCAAGGGTCAAGGTGAGCACATAATTTTCATATGCTAGAACATGCTGGGCACCGCAGGCTCCTGAGTGTAAAGCATGGAGGAGCAGCAATGAGCTAGCTGTCATGAGGCAATAAGAGGGTAGGGGCCAATGGCGCATCCAGGCCAAGGAGGAGAAGGTAATTCCAGGTCACTTCCACCAGGCTCCCCAGTGGGAAATCAAGGAAACAAGAAGGTGTATTGAAAAAGAGAATGTACAAAATGGCCTCTGTGCCCGCAGAGTGAATGTGTATCTGTCAGTATACACGGTTTTTTCTTGTTTTTGTTTTTGTTTTTTGTTTTGTTTTGTTTTGTTTTTTATCAATATCAAAAGCAGGCTTGGCTGTAGCTGAAATCAGCAAAGCATGTAAATTCTTTGTGGCTATTAAAGGTGGGGGTTGTTGTTACTGGTTTCCCATTTTTTTGTTTTTGTTTTTTCTTTCTTTTTCTTTCTGGTGCTGGAGGTTGAACACAGTACCTTATGAATGCTAGGTGTGGTGGTTTAAATGAAAATGGCCCCCACAGGCTCACAGGGAGTGGCACTATTAGGAGGTGTGGCCTTGTTGGAGGAAGTGTGTCACTGGGGGTGGGCTTTGAGGTTTCAAATGCTGCCTGCCAATCTGATGTAGAACTCTCAGCTGCCTCTCCAGCACCGTGTCTGCCTTCATGCCACCATGCTTCCTGCCATGATGATAATGAACTAAACCTCAGAAACTGTAAGCCAGCTTCAATTAAATGCTTTCCTTTATAATGTGGAACGTGCTCTGGAGAGAATGTTTGAAAGCCAGTCCCCCCAGAAAACGCAGGGCCTGTGGCTGCTGTAATCCCAGGGTTTTCTGACCTTGGTACTAAAGGTACTTTGGTCCAGGCAACTCTTTGTGATCCTGTGCGTTGGAGTTGTTTCTCTTCATTGCTTTCCATCCTCCCCAGGGTAGGTGGAGTCATTCCATCTTCTCCTTCCTCTCTACCCTTCCTTCTTCTCTTTGCCCTCCTGCTCCTCCTCCTCTTCTCCCCCTCTGACTTAATCTGATCCCATAGCAGGCGCCCTAAAGTTCCTAACTCCTAAAACAAAATTCAAATGAATTGTCTTCTGGAATAACACATCCACTGGCTGTGTCCTTGGAGCCACAGAACCAGCTGAGTATTTGTCTTACAAATCAACTTCTCTGCCCTTGAATTCACCTCCTGCTTTCAAATACACATTTTTCTGTCCCCTCATTCAGTGTCTCCATGTGGCTTTCTCTCTGGTGCCTTAAGAGCAAAGTGTCTGGGAATTTCTCTCCAGAACGTGTTTCTGCTCTTTGTTGGTGGTGTCCCTGGTGTTACAAACCTCTGGGACACCATTGTTTTCTTCCCTCCCATATGGTTACTTGGTCCTCAAATTTGGATCATTCTGTGTGTGGTGAGTGTGATTCCACCTCTCTGGGCTCCTTGGCCATCCTTCCTATCCACCAACATTAGTTAGGTTCTCTTCATCGACTCCCACACACACGTCTTCATTTTTTCCTAATTCCTGCCCTTCCTCCATCTTGGTATCAGTCCAGCCCCCTCTAGTCTTCAATACATCCTCAGTAATTATAGGAAGAACTCTAGGGTCTTTGTTTTGATGTACCTTAATCTTTGTGACCTTAAGTGGCATAAGTCCTGTGTGTTCCCCTCCCCATGGAGAGGACCTTGTCTTCTTGTGGAACAGGATGTAAAGCTCCCAGCTGCTGCTCCAGCACCATGCCTGTCTGCATCCCTCTGAAGCTGTGAGCAAGTCCCCAATTAAAGGCTTTCTTTCATGAGAGTTGCTTAGGTCATGGTGTCTCTTCACAGCAGTAGAACTGATATAATATGACAGAAGTAATGTGATAGCACTCCTGTTGCTTTTTAAACACACATGTCTTTCTAAATAAATAATGATTCTGTCTTGCTTACATAGTCTGATGAAATGATCTTTTCTCTGCTGGTTAGCAGGAAACTGCCATATTGGTGAGTTTTCATTGATTACTCTCCACTTTACACTGAGGCAGGCTCTCTAAGGTATGGGCTAATTTAACTATCCAGCTTGCTTTAGGGATTCCCTGTTTTGCCTTCCAAATGCTTGTGAATCTCCTTCCTGGTGGGATGAAGGGCCAAAAGCTACACCTGACCAACAGCCAGTATTATGGTTTGAATAAACATGGCACAGCTCATATATTTACAATGCTTAGTCCTCAGTTGATGAACAGTTTGGGAAGGATTAGGAGATGTGGCCTCATTGGAGGAGGCGTGCTACTAGAGGTGGGCTCTGAGGTTTCAAAAGCCCACCCCAGACCCAGTGCCTCGCTTTCTTTGCCTGCTGCCCGTGGACCAGGATGTAAAGCTCTCAGCTACTTACTGCTCAGCACCATGCCTGTCTGCTCTCCACCGTGATGATCATGGACTAACCCTCTGAAACTGTAAGCAGCCCCCCCCAAAATGCTTTCTCTTATCAGAGTTGTCTTGATCATGCTGTCTCCTCACAAAAAATAGAACAGTGACCAGGACAGCCAGCAAGAAGGGTGGGACCTTGGCCCTACAGAAGCAGGTCTATGTAAGGAGATGAAGTTTTTAACAAATAGCAAGCCAGAAGTGGATCTTCCCCAACCAAGCCTCAGATAGCTCTTCAATGTTGGCCAGTATCTGAATTTCAGCCTGGTAGGATTGTAGGCAAGGGCCAGTTAAGCTGTGCCCACATTCAGACCCACAGAAACCTCCCCATAATAGACTATGCTGTTTCAAGGTTTGGTTTGTGATGATGTGTTACACAGCAATATGAAACTAAACTGGGCATGGTATAAATACCTGTAATCCTAGCAGGTAGAGGCAGGAGGATTCGAAGATCAAGGTTAGCCTTAGCTACAATAGTGAGTTCAAGGCTAGCCTGGGTTCCTTGAGGTCCTATCAAAAGAAAGAAGAGTAGAAGAAAGAAGGAAGGGGGAGAAAGGAGGGAATAAGGGAGAGAGAGAGGAAACTAATATAGACCTAAATTTCAGGGTCCCTTAATTTATATGAAGTAGAAAAAAATAAATGGATAAATTAAAATGACTTGGGCTTGGTGCTATGTTTCAGAAGCTCTGGCAACAACAAGCTATTGGAGGGTGCCAGTGAAAAGAAACATTTCAATGCTCTAGGAACAAGTACAGAGGCTGCTGACTGGGGAAGCCCATCCCAACCGGCCATCTTGCATATCACATTGACTGAAAGGAATGTCAAGTTTGGAAGAGAGGTCTTGAAGATTGCTACACAGCTCACCAGTGTCAGCAAACCTGCCTGAGCCAGATCCATAATGAAGGCACAAAGCCATCTGGAATCTGGTACAAAAGCCTGGAAGCAAGCCCAGAGCAGACACAGAAGAAAGGCATGCCTTGAGGTCAGCAGGATGGATCCAAAGATGTGACCTCATGAGTGTCAGACTCATGGAAGAGCAGGGAGCTGCTTCATCAGGGAGCCCACCACAGGCAGAACCCCTCAGGTACCACAATAACAGACCTACATTCACTCATTGCTCATTCACCTATTTAGTCAGGCAGATATAGTTTCTAAGTACTTTCTGTGTGCCAGGTGAGTGCCTGGTACTGTAAATAAAAGTCATCCTGAACTGCTGTTTGGAGCTCAGTCACAGGTGTTCAGAACTCATCATTTTCAGCAAAACAGCATTATATGTGGGAGGAATAGGCAGCCATTTACAGGCTAGTCCAGCTATCAGGCTTGCTCCAAGGGTCCTCTGTCACTGCCTTCCAAGTTCTAGACTTCCTAGTGGGCCTCTGCACATATACCCGTCCCTGTTATCTCCATGGGCTCTGGAGCTCTGGAGTCCAGGCTTTGCTCTAGTGCATCAAGAGCACCTGCTGAGTCATCTCTCCAGCCCTCATGATTATCTGAGAAAGTATGGAGCAGGGGGAGAATCTAGACCCACCTCTTCGTGAGAGGCATGCCAGTGGGCTGGAATCTCTTCAGTCACTATAGGAAATAAAAATGAATGAATTTCAAGAATGTATTATATTCTACTCAGAGAATCACTTATAATTAAAATATAGGTGAGCCAGGCATGGTGACATGCATAGTCCCAGCCCTTGGAAGACTATGGCAAGAGAAGAGCAAGGTGACTTAGTCTAGGCTACAGTAAGACCCTGTCTCTAAATAAATGCATAAATAAAATTAAATTTCAAATAAATAAGGAAACATATCCTTTTTGTGCTCTGAACAACTCCAAAGTCCATTTGAAGTAACAGGAAGAAAGCCAAATCTTTCCCCCAATGCCTGTTACTTCTTAGTATTAGCCTAAGTGGGTCTTTGGCTGTCATTAATCACCTCTTGCTGTGTCATCTGTAGATCGCAGCGTGCTCTGAGAACTCTACCAATTAAGCAATCATCTTGGATAGGTTCTGGTCACATTTTGTGCCTCAAAAAACTGTTATCTGATACAAGCTCTTGGGCCAAAGCAGCCACAGATGGCTGGTCTGTGTGGTTTCATTAAAAAGCTGTTGTTGGCTTGGTCTGTGGTCAAGCTCTGACCTCAAAGTGGAAGTGATCTTACAGTTCAAAGTCTTCCATGGGGAAGTCGGCTGCTCTCCCATCGCCCTTTGTTGCACTTTCTCACCGACATGGCTTGCACCATGCCTAAGAAATCACAAATAACCCTGCACTGCTTGCTTTTCCTCCTCCGGGAAAGTCTAATTTTCTGGAAACTAACATGCTGTCCCAGATCCTGATACTGAAGGTGAGATGGCTCATTGCTTAAGAGCACTGGCTGCCTTTTTAGAGGACCCAGGTTCAATTCCCAGCTCCCACAGTGCATCACAACCATCTGTAACTCAGCACCTTCTTCTGACCTCCATTGGCACCAGGCACAAACGTGGTACACAGACATCCATGCAGACAAAACACTCACATACGTAACATAAAAGGAAATGCCCTCTTTTCCTAGAAAGACGATGCATTTCTTCTGTGTTCTCACGATTCTGTTTACATTGCTAAACAGAGTTGAAAGACAAGTGCCCTCTTATTCTAGGAAAAACAATTTCCTCTAAGTGTTAGGAGTCTACATATTCCTGGTATCATTTTAAAAAGATCACTAATTTTGACAATTACAATAAAAGTGATAAAATTGCTTTAAAAACCCCATTGAATACATTTTTAAATATTATGGGGGGGAGCATGTCATAGCACACATGTGGCCACAGAGGACAACTCTGTGGAGTTGGAGCTCTCCTGCCACCTTTGCACGGGCTCTGGGGCTTGAACTTTGGTCAGCAGGCATGCTTTCACGGCAAGCTCTTTGAGTCTCTGAGTCATTTCACTGGCCCTCAGATTCAGTTTTCATTTCAACTTCCCAGGGCTTCCCGGAGACCTATATTGTGGTGGACCCAACCTTCAGGATATGTTCCTGTGCCCTTGTTTCATGTTTTTTAAATGTCTCTTTCAGACAATGAGCACATTTTCCACATCAGGATTGCACAGGTGAGCATATAATTGCTTTCAGGGGATGAGTCTGGGTTTGCGTCCTCCATGGCACATACACGGAAGACAGGCTTATCAGTGTCTTTTTCTGGAGTCCCAATGCTCCCCAGATCAGGTGCACAGCAGGTACTTAATCTGGGGTTCGGGATCAGGTGGGCAGCGTGGCGTGGCATTGAGGTCAGCAGTTATTACAGGCCCATGGACTGCAGGAAGTCAGAGAGGTCCAAGGAGGGTCTAAGGAAGGGGCCAGAACAGAGGGAGGCACCTCGGGGCCCCAGATAAGTGGCACCTTATCACCTGCAGCTATTAATGTAGTTTAACAATCAATGTAGAATTGTGCCATCAAATAGCAACTGAATGAAAGCCCTCCCACCCCCTGTGAACATTTTCTCGGGGGAAAAAAGCCTAAAAATATTGTTACGATCTCCTTTCAGCAGAAAAACCAACTAAGGCCCAAATGGCCAAGTTTTGCTCCCAGTGTTAAACAAGTTGGGGCTGGAGAGATGGCTCAGGAGTTAAGAGTGAATACCGGTCTTGCAGAGGATCTAATTTTTGTTCCCAGTACCCACATCAGGTACAACCCTCTGTAATTCCAGCACCAGAAGACCCAATATCCTTCCCTGGCCTCCAAGGGCCCTCTGCACATGTGGCACCAGCACACACAAACACATATATGAACAAAAATGAAAAACAAAATTAATAGCAGGATTAGGAATCGTATCAGTCTTCTTAACTCTGCTTTCACAGACCAGGTAATCTGATGTGCTAAACGAGGCTGCTTCAGCTCTGTGCTATTTTCTTTGGATTGCATTTAATTTCAGACAGTATCTGTTGTTCTTTGATGAAGAACTACAGTGTTGGTCAGCTTTATGCCACTCTAACAAATATCTCAGATTCTCAGTTTATAAAGAAAAAAGTTTTTGCTTCTAGTTTTGCAGGTTACAGCCCATGATAGATTGGTCCTGTTACTTTGGACCTACATCTTAGTTACCTTTACATTGCTGCACTAAAACATCCATGACTGAGACAACTTATAAAAGAAAACATTTAACTGTGTTTACAGTTTCAGTGCATTAGAGTCTATGATTTTGGAGCCAAGGCATGGCAGCAGGAACGTCTGTGTGCTCAGAGGCAAGCAAGAGGCAGAGAGCACACTGGGAATCTTTTGAAACTTCAAAGCCTTCCCCCAGTGACACACCTCTTCCTACAAGGCCACACTTCCCAATCCTTCCCAAACAGTCCGACCAACTGGGAACCAAGTATACAAATGCCCAAGACTTATGGGGATACTCATTGAAAACACTACACTGAGATATGAACAAAAGAAAGAGAAAGGGACCAGAGTCCTACAGTGCTCTTCAAGTCTCAACAACCTAACACTTCCCATAATGCCCCACCTGTTAAAGGCTCCATCATCTTCCAGCAGAGCTACCAGGACCTTCATGGAATGGTTAATGCCACACTACAAGAAGTGTCTTCTATCATTAGCTGATTCTGCTTTCCACAGGTAAAGTACCTGGGGGAGGTACATAACCGTTAAAGGAACCGAAATGTTTTCTCTCATACTTCTGGGGGTGGAAAATCCTACACTGAGGCTGTATTATCTCTGAAATTGCATATCCATTTCACATCCTTCTCTTCTCGAGTTACCTGTAGACCTTGTTTCTTGGCTTGGAGACACACCACTCTCTGCCTCTGTCTGTAGATGGAGTTTTCCTGTCCCAACTGCCCGCTCCCAGATAACCAGCAGCAGCTTCCCAAATAACTGTCTCAGAGACTTAATATAAATTATAAATGCTCGGCCAACAGCTCAGGCTTATTACTGGCTAGCTCTTACATTTTAAGTTAACCCATACTCCTTATTTACGCTCGGCCACATGTGGTACCTTTATTAGCATAGCACGTTCGTCTCCTGCTCCCTCTACATCTGGCTGGCAACTCTTCTCTCCACCCTTGTCTGATAGGATAAAAGGATAGATTATTGAATCTACTTTTAAACCAAAAAGGCAACTACATTGATATAGAGTTTTTTATATTGATACAAATTTGAGGTTATTTTTGTTATACTGTCTATATGTTTCTATTCTTGTTCAAATTATTTCTGTATATTGATACAAATGTAAGGCTATTTTTGTTATGTACTGTACATACTGTACATGTAAACATACTGTACATGTTTCTACTCTTGTTCAAGGTATTGTACCTATACAGCTCACTTAAAAATGTAATGTAAATTTCTAGTCCTTAATAACATAAGGTTTTTTATGACAATGAGACATGTCTGCTCCTGGCAGCACCAATCTACTTCAGAGAAGATGATGGGCATTGAAGAAACTCCATATGGTGTTTGCCTTCTGTGTGGCAAAAGCTAGCCATGTGGGCAAAGAAACTGCCTTTTCCTCAATTGCTGCCTGTTATTGTCAAAATTGGACAAGCAGGACACAAAAGAAAGTGACTGCACTTTGCCAAGACAAGGCAGGAGTGTCCTTCAAAAATTCCGCTTCACAGTAAAGTCTGTCAGATATTCTAGTCCTGCAGCCCAAAGATGGATGTCACAATGTTACAAGGAACTTTGGGTGACTATTCAGGCAGCCAGGTGTTTCTGTCATTTCTTAGTTTTTGAAGTTGTTTACTCTGCACTTTCTGCTTACTCAGTTAATATTATACCGTTCTCAGACTTCTGATGGAGTTGAAGACTAGATAGTTTTCATTATTAATAAATTGAGAAAAGAAACTCACCAAAGAGGTGTAAAGTGTATAAGGTTCAGAGACATAAAGGATAGTTTTGGGTTAGTAATACAAGTTAGGATAGAAAGTGAATTAGGCACAACACTTTGGACTCACCAAGATAGGATAGATAATGGAGTGTTTTCTCTGAATTTGTCAAATGTCAATGGACTAGACATTATAATTAATTATAATTATTGCCTGCATATATTATATATAGTTATTATACTTATTGTAATAGTTTTACTATGTTAGTTAAAACCTTTGCCTTTTATTTAGGCAAAAAAGGAGGTATTATGTGATATTTTGCTTGTGTTCTGACAAATAAAGCTTGCTTGGAGTCAGACGGCAGGGCCAGCCACTAGCTGACCAAAATTAACCATAGATGTTTGGAGGACTGTAGAGAGAGGAGACAGGAAGTAGTAAGGTGGGGCAGAGAGAGGATCTTGGACTTTTTGGATGGAGGAACAGAAGAGGTAGGAAGCAGCCGGCAGAGGCTCCCAGTTCTTGGATCTTTCAGGTTCTTACCCCAATATCCGACTCCCAATTTTTTATTGATAAATATTAATAAGACTAATGCTTCATCTGTCTTCACTGCATATTATCCTCACTTGCTCATCTCTATTCACAGGGATGTCTGTTAAATTGGACTGACAGCCCATCCCAATCTTAATGAGCATGATCTCATTTTAACTTGGGACATTGGACCATATTTTCAAATGAGTTACCATTCCCAGGCATGGGATAAATGTTAGTCTGCAAGGACTGTAAGGAAGGGTCTGTTCCAGGCCTTTCTTCTTGTCCATCTTCTCCTTGTTTGTCCTTTGTACATGTGCCTCTATGTTCTAGGGGTTTCTTTAAAAAAAACAAACAAACAAACATTGATTTGTTAGATTAGCAAATTAGTGGCTCTTTCATACATTTGTGTTATAATGCTTCGTTTAGTTAGTTTCTTCTCCCATGCCCCTAGTTTTCCTCTTGTTATACCTTACAGGTCTTTCAGACCCTGGCAGGAAAAGATACAAGCAAGGTAGGAACATACCTGTTGGAAGCTGTGCAGCCTAGTTTTGGACCAGTCTATGAGTGGGTTCCAGATGAGGCAAAAGCCCATGGGGACAGTCTCACTTGGCAAGGACCAGTGGACTTCTGGACAGTGCAGAATACTGCTGGGACCACGCGGCCCGCATGCTCCCTTCTCTCTCGTAATATTGATGATTCTCTTGGTGGTTTTAGTGTCATTTTGTCAGTCATGCAAGGGAGAAATGTGATCATTCCTGGAAACCCGATTTTTTTTCTTGAATATCTTCCCCTAAAATTCTTTGGGAGCTGATGCTTCTCAGGTTTCTTGTCTGGGGACGCCAACTGTCACTTCAGACCCTGGGAGCTGTCCTGTCTCAGTGCTGACAGGATCAGAGGCAGATCACCCCTATTTGTAAAGACAGGATGTACCTGGCTTGATATTTGGCCAAGCTAACAAAATGATAAGTGTTGTTTTTGGTTTAAAGATATGTTGATGTAATAGTTGGGAAAAACATATTTGACATATTTATTTTTGCTGGAGGTTAATGTTGGAGGATGGGAAAAACTGTTCGTTAATGTGGAAAAACATTCTTGTTTTTGATGTATAAATACAGATGGCTGGAGCTATTTGGGGCCAGCCACTTGTGAAACTCATCTGGTTGTCGGACAGTTTATTTCTTCAGGCCAATGCCCATTCCCTGTCTCAAGACCTGAACCCAGGCTGTGGCTGGACCATGGCACATACCCATCCCCTTAGCTGCCTGGGATCCAAGGCAGCCTGACTGTGGTCAACTCTCAGAGCCCACACATTAGCCAAACCCCATTCTCCTACCCAAAGAAAGAGTGTATCTTCTCATGTGGCCTAAGCCATGTGTGTCCTTCTCCCTGGCCACTGTCAGGTATAACTAGGCCTGCATCCTCATAGTGCAAGGCCTGATTTCCTTCAGAAACCTTTGAAAGTGGACATCTTTCCTTGTCTAGCTGGACTGAAGCTGTACTTCAGATTCCCTGCTACTGTGTTAATAAGTCTCATGCCTGAAGGACAATTCCACTTAGTATCTGTTGTAGTTTGTTTCTCTTCCTGTGATAAAGCACCAGCCAGAACTAACTTGTGGGTGGAAAATGGGTTTTTAGTTTTTTTTTCTTATAGGTTATAGTCTATCATTAATGGAAGTCAAGGCTGGAACTCAAGACAGGAGCTTGGAACCGAAACCATGGAGGAACATTGCTCACTGGCTTTCTTCCTACCTCACATTTAGCTGCCTTTCTTAGACAGCCTATCTGCCTGGGAATGTACTGCCCACAGTGGGCTGGACTCTCCTGTATAAGTAAGTTAGTCAAGAAAATGCCACCACAAACATTCCCACAGGCCAGACTTGCTGGAGGCAATTCCTCAGTTAAGGTTCCCTCTTCCCTAGTGTACCAAGTTGACAACCAAGATTAGCCATTGCAGTGCCTTTGTCTTGAACCTCCTGTATGTTCCCTCTCTGTAAGACCTAACACCCCTGGCTGGTTCCACCCCTGCTCCCAGACGGTCAGCCCTTCTGCTTTGTAGTTCTATTATCTCCCTGATTAAAATCTCCTTCTCCCTCTTAGGATCCTGTTTCTGGGTCCATCACATGTGCACCCACTTCACACACACACACACACACACACACACACACACACACACACACACAC
>CABHPR010154834.1:2341-19072 GCA_902168415.1 Peromyscus melanophrys | reverse complement strand
GATTCCAAGGAGGGGAAGAGATAGATAAATGACCAAATGCTCCATGCAGCAGGGTAGACCAGATGTTCTGGATATTCAGATAGATCAGGGAATCAGGGAAAACTTCATATACAAAGAGATATTTATTCTGGATCTTGAAGAAGAGATGGAATTTCAGCTGGAAATTATGAGAGGAGGTGAGCTATGGGCCAGACAGAGAAGAGGAACTCAGACTCAGAGAGGCAGCTGAGCGCAGAAGTCACACTGTGTGCTTTGTCTGCGGATGAATGGAAACATGGCAGCTTGGAGAGGGTCCCCTGGACTGGCTGGCTGTGGTCAGGCTCAGAAAAGTTTGCAAAAGAGCCCTTGAAGGTGTTTGTGTCTGAAAGAACTTGACCAGAATCAGTTTTGAGAAGCTTGGTCTCTCAATATTTTTCTTACAGTGCACTGAAATAAAGGGGTTGCCTTACGTATGGGACAATGTCTGATTCTCATTGCAGTGATAATGAGTGTTACTTGCCACAGGCCAGAACTAGCCCTTCACACCCAAAGTTCAATATGCTTTTCCATCTCAGTATCATTTTTAAGTATCTTGCCACTATTAGTCATATTAATGATTATATAAGGGGTAGGGAGCTTGAAAAACAGTATTATCCTCTTTCAAAAATATTATATATTTGAGTGCCTTGAAGCTGGGTTAAATGTAGTCACAGATAGCCATTTTAGACATTTTAAAAAGATTTGTTTATTTTATGTATGTATAAGTGTACCCATGTTAGTTTGTGTGCACCACATGTGTGCAGGTGCTACAAAACGCCAAAGGGCATCAGATCCCCTGGGACTGAAGTTACAGGAAGTGTGAGCCACCTGATGTGGGTGTTGGGAACTGAACCTGGCTTCTCCGCAAGAGCAATACACACTCTTAACTACCAAGCCATGTCTCCAGTCCCACAGATAGGATTTTATTTTACACATACCTACATATTACTTACAATTGTACCAAATACTTCTCTCAGCATTTGGAAATGTTTACTTACATAATTATTATTTTAAAAGCCCTTGCAGGAGATACTACCATTAATGATGTTATATGGCATGAGCAGTCAGACATGGAAAGACTGTCACCTGCTCAGTTTTATGGTTAGTGAGTGATGGGGACAAGATATGAGCCTCAGCATCTAGCTTTCCAGAGCCCAAACATATGGGTCCCAGTGGGACGCACTGGGAACTTGGAGATCTGAGTGGCACTTTCAGGGAAAGTGGAAAGGATCCAGGAGAGCGGACACCAGTGAGAACAAATTTGATCTCTAAAACCCACATTAAACAGTTTGTGGCATGCACCTGTAATTCTCACATCATCTCTGGGACTTTTCCTAGCCAGAGAGAGAACTTTTCTAAAAAAAAAAAAGCAAGGCAAACAATGAGAAACGACACCCAAGATTAATGTGTGACCTTTGTGTGTACATGAATGTGAATATACACTTTACACACACACACACACACACACACACACACACACACACACACACACAGACTGTACTTCCTCAGCCTCTTCTGTTTGCCTTGGCCAGTGGAGTGAGGAGAAGGGTGATGTGTGGCACCTCTAGACCTGATGTTTTCCTTTCCACATCTTGCTGTTTGGGTACCCCAAATCCTCCACGGATGCTGGGGCCTCTGTCTAGTTGCTTTTGTGTTACTGTGACCAAACTCACCAACAGAAACCACTGAGGGAGGAAGGGGTTATTTCAGCTCAGGGTCAGAGGAGTCAGTCCACCACAGTGGGGACAACAGTAGAGTTCTTAGACACAGGGTGCAATGTGAATGCTCCTTATGTCACCACTACCCAGAAAGCAGAGAGAGAGAGAGTGTGTGTGTGAAGCCAGAACTGAGGACTGGGCTACAATCTTCAAGAACTACCTTGTTAATGGACTAGACATCGTTAATGTAATCTTGACTGTGTATATTGTATATACTTACTGGATATAATTTTTCTTGTGTTAGTTATAAGCTTTTTTTAAATTTTAGACAAAATAGGGGGAAATGTGGTGGTATTGTGTTCCCCAAAATATTGTGCACCCTAATAAACTTATCTGGGGTCAGAGACAGAACAGCCAGTCGATACAAAGGCTAGAAAATGGTGGCACTCACACCTTTAATCCTAGCATTCCAGAGGCAGAAATCCGTCTGTTCAAGGATACAGCCAAGCATGGTACTCACGCCTTTAATCCCAGAAAGTGAGCCTTTAATCCCAGGGAGTGATGGTAGAAAGGAAAGATATATAAGGCGTGAAGACCAGAAACTAGAAGCATTTGGCTGGTTAAGCTTTTAGGTTTCGAGCAGCACATTTCAGCTGAGAGCCATTCGGATATGAGGACACAGAGGCTTCCAGTCTGATGAAACAAGATCAGCTGAGAAGTTGGCCAGGTGAGGTTAGCTGTGGCTTGTTCTGTCTCTCTGATCTTCCAGTGTTCACCCCAGTACCTGGCTCAGGTTTGATTTTATTAATAAGACCATCTAAGATTCCTGCTACACTACCTTCTGTCACTTAGGTCCCAACTTCTAAAGGTTGCACAGTCTTCCAAAGCAATGCCATCACCCAGGAATAAGGATGCAAACTATGAACCTGTGGGGGGACATTTTGAACTCAAACCATACCATTGTCTGTCTGGGAGGACCACCCGATAGAAGTCTGGGTCCTTGAATGACATTGTGAGCAGAACCTCTTGATTCTTCTCATGGTTTGAGTATGAAATATCCCCCTCCCCCCAATCTCAGGTGTTGTGCTTGGTCACGTTGGTGACACTGCTGTGAGAATTTAATGCAATTTTAGAGTTGGGACTTAGTTAAAGGAAGTAGGTTGATGGGGGTAGATCCTTGTGTGCAGGAGTGTCTTAGTTACTTTTAAATGCTGTGACAAAGTATCAGAACCAAGGATGTTTATAAAAGAAAACATTTAGGAGCCGGGCGTTGGTGGCGCACGCCTTTAATCCCAGCACTCGGGAGGCAGAGCCAGGCGGATCTCTGTGAGTTCGAGGCCAGCCTGGGCTACCAAGTGAGCTCCAGGAAAGGTGCCAAGCTACACAGAGAAACCCTGTCTCGAAAAACCAAAAAAAAAAAAAAAAAAGAAAACATTTAGGGCTCACAGTTACAGAGGGCAGTAGAGACCATGACCATCATGGCAGGGAGCATGGTAACAGGCAGGCATGGTGCTGGAGCAGCAGCTGAAGGCTTACATCTGTGTAGTTGGCATTTTCTTTGGGCTGCCAAACAGCTCCCAAAAATAAGGACATGGAGACTTATTATTAATTATGAAAGTTTGGCCTTTAGCTTATGCTTGTCCCACTAGGTCTTAAACTTAATTTAACTTGTTCCTATTCATCTATGTTTTGCCTCAGGGCTTTCTAACCTTTCTTTCATTTGTACATCCTGCTTCCCTGCTTTCCTTCATCATGCTTGTCTGTCTGACCCCCAGAGTCTCCCTAGTGTCTCTTTTTCTTTCTTCCTTTAGCCTAAATTCCTTTTCCTACTTACTTTCCCTGCCCACAAGTCTTGCCTATACCTCTTCCCTCGCTATTGGTCATTCAGCTTTTTATTAGACCAATCAGGTGCCTTAGGCAGGCAAGGCAAAATGGCAACACATCTTTACATAATCAAACAAATGCAACACATCTTTACATAGTTAAACAATATGCAACACATCTTTACGTAGTTGAACAAGTATTTCACAACATATCTGATCCATAAGTATGAGGGAGGGAGGGAGAGAGAGAGAGAGAGAGAGAGAGAGAGAGAGAGCGCACTAACTGGAAATGGAGTGGGCTTTGAGCTCATCCCCAAAAACACATACTCTCCAACAAGGCCACACCTCCTAATCCTTCCCAAACAGTTCCATCAACTGGGGACCAAGTATTCAAACACATGAGCCTATGGGAACCTCTCATTCAAGCCACCACAGGGGGTATTTTGTCCCTGATTCTTGATCTGTTCTCTGCTGTCTGATTTAGAATTCAAAACATGTAAAGAAGCTCTCTGCCAAATTTTCCTGCCACTATGACACTCTGCCCTAGTACACGATATCACGTGACTGCCCACTAACCCCCCTGAAACCACAAGCCAGAACAAACCAATGGGAAGCTGTGGTGGCTCAGAGTGAGGATGGCCCCCATAGGCTACGAGTGTGTGTGAATGCCTGCTCACCAGAGACTAGGACTGTTTGAAAGGAAAGGATTTCAGGGATTAGGAGGTGTGGCCTTGTTGGAGTAGATGTGGCCTTGTTGGAGGAAGTGTGTTACTGGGGGTAGGCTTTGAAGTTTCAAAAGCACATGCTGGGCCCGGCATTTCTCTCTCTCTCTCTCTCTCTCTCTCTCTCTCTCTCTCTCTCTCTCTCTCCCCCCCCAACTGAATGCTTTCTTTCATAAGAGTTGCCTTGATCAAGGTGTCTCTTTGCAGCGATAGAACAATGACTAAGACAAAAGCTAATCAATACTATTCTCACCAACCCACAGTGCACTATGACTCTGTGGTTAAAACCACGAGATCTGAATATTACATGCTAGGCAGTACACTTCTGACAAATCCGTGCCACACGTGTGAGAGCAGTGGTCCTTACCCTTCCTAATGCTACGGCCCTTTAATGTAGTTCCTCATGTTGTGGTGAACCCCAACCGTAAAATTATTTTCCTTGCTACTTCATAACTGTAATTTTGCTACTGCTATGAGTTATAATGTAAACATCTGTGTTTTCTGATGGTCTTAGGCAACCCCTGTTAAAGAGTCTTTTGACCCCCTCAAAGGGATCATGACCCACAGATTGAGAACCACTGGCTTAGAGTCTAATGATGATGTGCATCACATTATAGGTGACCCCTACCCTGTGTCTGAGCCCCAAGTCCCTAGCACACTAGAAACAACTGTTCCTCTTGTGTTTATCTAATGTTGGAGCTACTCTTCCTCCATGGGATCAGATCCCCAGGTTCAGGATTGATCCAGAGGTTTTGGCTGTGAGCAAAACAGCAAGCTCTGTTGGATAAGAGGCATTATCCTCTACAGATCTCTGTCTTAATGGTTTGTTACAGTTCAGTCTCTTTGGGAGAAGTCACACTCTAACTCATGGGTTTACGGTTAAAAAAAAAAAAATTAAGAGTCTTCCGAGGGAGATGCTGGTTGCTCTGCTATTCACAAAGGGGAGCAGATCCACGCCTCTGCAGCCCTCCTACCGGGCTTTGTGCTTCACCACGCCTTGGAAAGTACTCCGAATCCTTCCCATCGTGTCGTCAATGTGTGCTTTGAGATTGAGAACTATCAGCACACAGAAGAGCCTCAGCACCAGCACCAGAACTTCCCATAACATTACCAGCCTACAAACCTCCCAGAGGACTACAAATCTCACCTCTCAAGTTCTTGTCTCACGTCCTCAGGGAGAGATGTGCACAGTTTCATTCTGCTTGCATATGGAGTGAGTCAAAGTGCAAGGCGGCCATCTGAACACAAGTGATTGAATTCTCACGCATGTAACTCAAGCACCCTCAGAAGACGCTGTGAGTGATGAATTTCTTAGGCAGCTCACACTTACCATGTGTGCTTTCATCAACCTCGCTGCATAGATTTTGCTGGCTTAGAAATAAAGTAAGGTGGATAGCCATCTGGGTATTGTCCCTTTAGTATCTCCTGGAGCAGCCAGGAGCAAAGCCACGTCTGGTCGATAAGCTTGTGTGTCAGTGGGGGCTGTGATTCTTCAAGCTCACTGCTGACAGCTGTGAGTAATATTGTGTAGTATTTTGCTCCGAGCAGAAATGTCTATGGAATCATCAAGATCTATGTGTCCCCAAGGGCATGCATTTTTATGGGAAAACAACTGCAATTGCTGGTCTCCATAGTCTGGGATTTCTCGAGACTCCAGCGTTTACATGCCCTTGTGCATGCATTAGTCGGAAATGTCTGTCACTTTGTTAGAACCTACGTTCCTTTTATGTAAAAATATTGATTGGCAGATAAATGATAGAGTGTAAAGTTCTCCTGGAGCCGTTATAATTCAGTCTCTCCAGATGGCAGTCACATATCCAATAATGCATAGAACTGGGAATAAATTTAAGGAGCCTGAGTCACGGTTTTTAAGAGGCCTCCGAAGGAGATATTATTGCTCTATGATACAGATGTGGGCAGGTTCATGCCTCTGCAGATTAAATTGGTGCTAAGAGGAATATAACTATAAAAGGCCCCATGAGTGATGAAGCATTTCACTGAATGGTTATCATTGCTTCTTTTATTACAAACATTTTATGAGCTTATAGAGTACGCTAGGTACTGCTCTTAGACATTCAGATTCATCAGCAGGCAATTCAAAGTCCATAAAGCATATATTATGATATTTGGCAGGTAGTATATTTCTTTTAAAGATGAGTTTTAAAATTATTTATTTGTGTGTGTGTGTGTGTGTGTGTGTGTGTGTGTGCATGCGTGTGTTGGATCCCCTGGAACTGGAGTTACAGGTTGTTGTGAGCCTCCATGTGGGTCCTAGGAATTGAACCCCAGTCCTCCGTATGAGTAGTCAGTGATCTTCACCCTGAGATATCTGTCCAGCCCCCTAGAAAGGTCAGGAGGTAACATTTGAAACTTTGATGTGAAATGAAGCAAAGGGAGTGACTATGTTTACATAGTGAGGTTAGACGAGACCTCACCCAGGAGGTGCGTTTGGTCAGAGGCCTGAGAAATGGGAAAGAGCAAGCTGTGAGATGACAGGAACAACAGGGTGAAGCCTTGAACATGGCAAGTGCCGCATGCAGGTGCTGCGTGCAGCCGCGGACTTGAATGAGGTCATCTACAGGGATGATATTATGAGCGTCTAGACAGACAAAAACAAGAGGCGGGGCTCTTAGGGTACCTTGTCACATAAAAGGTACAGAGTGAAACACCATCAACAGAAGCCGAAAGGAAGCAAGGGATCAGAGGAAGGGAGCCCACATATGAGATGTTCCCGAAGTTTCCAGAGACTTCAGCAAGTGTGTTCATACACAAGCATTATCAGACACCCACCTTCCCTGACTTGTGAAAACAGGCCTCTCTTAGATGAAACACCTGCCTGTGAAGGGACATTTACAAAAACATTTTGAAGGAACTGTAGGCTAATATATTTGTGACATTTATGTGACCTCCGTGAATGACAGTATCTCTCAAATACATAAGTAGCACAAGAGAAAACACTAATCATTTTTTAAAATGATTTTAAAAAGTCACTATCAAAAGTGTAGATATGGAATGGTAGACAGGCATGGTAGCACATGCTTTTAATCTCATGACTCAAGAGGCAAAGGCAGGCAGATCTCTGTGAGTTTGCCTCCAACCTGGTCTACATAGCAGTTCTTGGTCAGCCAGAGCTACGTAGTGAGACCCCGTCTCTAAAAATAACACAAAAATAAACAACAGCAGCAAAAATCCACAGAAAAACAAGAAGGGTAGGCAGGGGCCAACAAGATGGCTCAGGTGGAAAAGGCATCTACCATGTCTACCAAGCCTAAGAATCTGAGTTTGAATTCCTGGGACCTACTTAGTGGAAAAAGAGAAATGACTCCAACAAGTTAGCCTCTGACCTTCATATGAATGTACTGTGACACACTTACTCTGATGCACTTACACACACACACATACACACACACAAAATAAAATTTAAAAATGGTTTTAAAAAAGTGTATATGAAGCACAACTGGGAGAGCTTTCTGAACGATGTGGAGTATATAAAGAACACCTACAAGCTAGTGAGACAAAGGCGCATAAGCCATGAGTAGAATCGGAGGATGGTATGGGAAGCATTCCCCCTTAGAGAAAATGCAAATGAGCATTAACATATGAAACAACGCTCAACCTCAATAGTAATTTGAAAAATGCAAATTTTATTTTCAAAAGAGAACATTTTGCACTCATCAGATTGGCATAAATTTTAAAAATCTGATGATGCCAAGTACTGACAAAGGATAGAAATGTAGGAAATATCATTCACTGCCAGTGGAAGTATAAAATTGGTGTGGTCTGGGGCTAGAGAGATGGCTCAGCAGTTACAAGCTCTTACTGCTTGTCTTAGTCAGTGTTCTATTGCTGTGAAGAGACACCATGACCATGGTAATTTATAAAGGAAAACATTTAATTGGGGTGGCTCACTTACAGTGTAGAGGTTTATTCTATTGCCATCATGGTGGGAAGCATGGCAGCATGCAGGCAGACATGATGCTGGAGAAGTAGCTGAGAGTTCTACATCAGGATCTGTAGGCAGCTGGAAGAGAGACACTGGGCCTGGTTTGAGCATCTGAAACCTCAAAGCCCACCCCCAGTGACACACTTCCTCCAACAATGCCACACCTACTCTCAAAAGGCCACACCTCCTAATCCTTTCAAATTAATGCCACTCCGTGGTGACTAAGCATTCAAATCTATGAGCCCATGGGGGCCATTCTTATTCAAACTACCACACTGTTCTTGCAGAGGACTCAAATTGGGTTATCCCATTAGGCAGGTCACACTGCCTGTAACTCCAGCTTCAGGGGATCTGATGTTCTTTTCTGGCCTCCATAGGCACCTGCACCCATGTGCATACACACATACGTAATTAAAAGTAAACTGTTTAAATTTGTATGGTTATTTGGAGAATAATTTTGATACTATCCAATAAATCAAAAGATGCACATCCCCTATACTCATCAATCTCTTTCTAGAGGAATGCTTGCCCATATGCACCAGGTAACCCGAGCAAGACAATCATAGCCACACTGTTTGGAATAGCAAAAAGGAGACAACATAAATGGCATCCAGAGAATAGATAAATAGCCAATAAGAGATTCCAAGGCAGCCAGGTACTGTGGCTGTACTCCCAGCTCTCCAGAGACAGAGCAGGTGGATTGAGTTCATGGTCACACTGAGCTGTGGTAAGTACCAGATCATTTTGGGCTAAACTTCAAGAGCTTGCCTCAAACAAAACAAAACAACCAACTGTTGCTGGGTCCTAATGGCTCCCTCGGGGGAGGGGGTGAGAAGGCACAGCATCAACAGCACAGACACCTGGAGTCAGGCGAAAGGCAAACAGCATTTATTCAGTAATGGGGAAAGCCTTATATACCCTCCTCCCAGCACCCAGACTACATCCCAATCCGGTGATATTGCATGGTTGCCCCTCATTGGCTGGGCATGATCAGGACCTCTGACAGTGCCTGTTACTAGGTGCTCAGGCAGACTCCAGGTTGGCTCATAAGGAAGTATGTTATGTGCATGCCTTGGCAACTGGTTTGAGCCTTATCTTCCTGCAACCAACCAACCAAACAAACAAACAAAAAAGGAGATTTGTTTTAATCCCAAGTATTTAAGACCATTCACTTTTCAGGTGAGTCCCATTCATTCACATGTGTAGTTTCTCAGAATAAGGTCATTTGACTCCATATTTAGCATTGGCTCAACTGTGTAATTTCTCAAACCTGTGACATGCATGACTCATCAATGCAAAAGAGAAGGGTGGCTTCTTCAAAATGGGTCTCATATCTCATGATTTACATTATGGTACTCATATGTGTCCTTCAGTGCTTGGAAATGTGTTGAGATTATGTCCACTAATATTTCCTAAAGGATTCCATGGTTTGAATGAGATACACTGCCTGCCATAGTCTCCATGTGAATACTTGGCCCCTAGTTGGTAGAACTGTCATTAGAGGTGGGCTTTGAGATGGGCTTTGAGAGTTTAAAGACTCACGCCACTTCTAGTTGGCTCTCTCTACTTGCAGTTTGAGATGTGATCTCTTAGCTTCCTGCTCCAGCCACCATCTCTACTGTTTGCTGCCAGGCTTCTCTACCATAACAGGCTCTTAACCCTCTGGAACTATAAGCTCAAATAAAATTCCATAGTTGCTTTTGGTTATAGTATTTTACCACAGCAACAGAGAAGTAACTGATCCACTCCCATGCATCCTTGTAACTGATACACCTGCATACATCCTTACCCAGGGACTGGGATCCAGAGGGAGAGAACATTGGAGTTGAGAGCTGAGAGAGAGAGTAGTGAGGTCCAGAACTAGGAAAAACTGCAGAGAAAGAGTTGAGAAAATGTACCCAAAGATAGACTGTGAGGACCACAATATCCTTTGAAGTTCATGAGCTGGAAATTGGAATATTAACAAGGTGTCGGTATGGTGAGGGGTAATAAGAGGTATCATCCCATGAATAAATTGATGTCACTTCTCAGAAGTGTGTTCTTTATGAAAGGACAGGCTGGGTCCCCTCTTACACTCTTTATTACCTTCTCTTTACCTTTCCACCATGAAATGACACACAAAGAAACCCCTTAATCTTGAACTTCCCAGCCTCCATATTTCTGTTCATTATAAACTAGCCAGTCTGTGGTGATCTGTTACAGCAAAATGTAAATGGAATTAAGAGATGCTGGTATAAACAACAGTTACAAAAAATGAAATTAATATTCAAGAAATGAGTGTGTTATATCTGTGTTGTATTTGTTTCTTTTCTGTTGCCATGATAAAACACCATGACCAAGTCAACTTATAAAAGAAAGCATTTCCTTTGGCTCATGGCTTCAGAGGGCTAGAGTTCACAGCGGTGGAGTGTGGTAACTGGCATGGTAGCAGAAGCAGCTGAGAGCCCCTATCCAGAACTACAATCAAGAAGCAGAGAGTACATTGGGAGTGGTACACCTCTTCCAACAAGGCCACACCTCCTAATCCTTCCCAAACAGTTCCACCAACTGGGACTAATTATTCAAGCACACGAACCTTCAGTGCCATTTGTAGTGGGTAGCCATTCCAGCTTTGATCTGGAAGTTCCAACCCCCATTGAGGCTTCGGTAACTGTCACACCTACAAGGTGGGGCCAAGAGAGGACCCTGAAGACCCGAGATCCGGATGCACTGGGTCTCTTGGTTCCTGGACCCTGAACACTGGAGGTAGACTGAGCAGAGTTCTCCAGAGAACACCGCCGGACTGCACTATACCTTTCCCAGACTCTGTAAACTATCCCTTCACTTGTAAGTTACCCCACAAAATAAACCTTTTAACTACGTGGAGTGGCCTTAATAATTTCACCAATAGCCATTCTCATTTGAACAAACACATTTGTTAAAACAAAACAAAACAAAACCTTTTCTTCCTGATACATCAGGGGTTTGAAATGAAATATTGGTACTAAATCTTGTTTTTCATGTCTAATCCCCAACACTGAAATTAGTTTGGAATTAGTCTCATCTATTAAGTCAAGAACCAGTACTCTGTGTTACATCACGTGCATGTGAATGTCCTAGCTGATGACCTCAAGGGTGTTCATAATGCTGAAAAGAGAGGTAAACTCAGGGTCTTTACTAGCCTTGCTCCAAAGTCAGAAACTAGAGAGTTTCTAACTGTGCTGAGGAAGCATGCTCATGTTGGTGAACTTGAAATCGCTGACAACACAGAGCTGGGAGGAATAGTTGTGACTCTCACAGCAAGTTAAACAGGTCTGGAGCCCTCAGCCCCAGGTACGATGGTCAGCTTGAAGACCTGGCACAATGATAAGTAGTCAGCCGCCATCCCCTCAGGTTGGTTCCACTGTATTGAAAACCTCAGCCAGCATCTTGGACCTAAAGGGACTTTCCACACTGGTGTGCAAAATTCTTGACAAAAGCACCTTAAGGGAAAAGTGGGTGTTTGGGTTCATAGTTTGAGGAGTTGGACAGTTCCAAGGCCGGAGGTGAAGGCAAATGGTGACATTCTATGCACAGCTGGGAAGTAGACACAGATGAAGGCTGGCACTCAGTTTGCTTTTTTAGTCTCTGACCCTCAACCATGGAATGGTATGGACCACACTTAGGGAGGAATGACAGTTTAAGTAAGAATGGCTCCCCCATAGGCACATAGATTTGAAGGCTTGGTCCCCAGTTGGTGGAACTATTTGGGAAGGATTAAAAGGTGTGGCCTTGTTGGAGGAGGTATGCTGTGGGATGGTCTGTATGTCAAATGCTCTGATTGGTCAATAAATAAAACACTGATTGGCCAGTGGCCAGGCAGGAAGTAGGTGGGACAAGGAGAGAGGAGAATTCTGGGAAGTGGAAGACTGAGGCAGAGACACTGCCAGCCACCGCCAGGACAAGCAGCATGTAAAGATGCTGGTAAGCCACGAGCCACGTGGGAAGGTATAGATTTATGGAAATGGACTAATTTAAGATATAAGAACAGTTAGCAAGAAGCCTGCCATGGCCATACAGTTTGTAAGCAATATAAGTCTCTGTGTTTACTTGGTTGGGTCTGAGCGGCTGTGGGACTGGTGGGTGACACAGATTTGTCCTGACTGTGGGCCAGGCAGGAAAACTCTAGCTACAGAGGTATATCACTGAGGGTGGGCTTTCGGGTTTTATAGCCCACACCAGTCCCAGTTCTCTCTCTCTCTCTCTCTCTCTCTCTCTCTCTCTGCCTCCTATTTTCACATAAGAATGTGAACTCTCAGCTACTATTCCAGCGCATGCCTGCCTGCCTGCTGCCATGCTCCCCACCATAACAGTCATAGACTCTAACCCTCTGAAACTGTAAACCCCCAATAAACTCTTCTATAAGTTGCCTTGGTCATGATGTCTTTTCACAGCAATAGAAAAGTAACTAAGACAGGTGGGTGTTGTAGAATATTATTTTAAGGTGTGTCACTTTTGTTTATGTTGCATTTGTTTAACTCTGTGAAGCTGTGTTACTGTGCCTGTCTACAACACCTGATGGTCTAAGAAAGAGCTGAACGGCCCATATTGAGGCAGGAGGGAGAAATAGGCAGGGCTAGTGGGCAGAGAGGATAAACAGAGGAAGATCAAAAAAGAAGTAGCCAGAGAAGGAGGAGGACTCCAGGGACCAGCCACCCAGTTACACAGCAAGCCATGGAGTAAAAAAGGTATACAGGAATAGAAAAGGAAAAGCCCAGAGGTAAAAGATAAACAGGATAATTTAAAGTTAAGAAAAGCTGGCTAGAAACAAGCCAAGCTAAGGCCGAGCACTTATAAGTAAATATAAGCCTCGCCGGGCGGTGGTGGCGCACGCCTTTAATCCCAGCCCTCGGGAGGCAGAGCCAGGCGGATCTCTGTGAGTTTGAGGCCAGCCTGGGCTAGCAAGTGAGTTCCAAGAAACAAACAAACACACACAAACCCACTCTAACACAAAAAAAAAAAAAAAAAAAAAAAAAGCCTCTGTGTGTAATTTATTTAGGAGCTGGGTGGTGGCCCTCCCCAAAAGAGGAAAGAGCAAAAACAAACAACAACAGGTGGGTCTTCCCATCTCAGTTAACCCAATCTAGAAACTCACTCATAGACATGCCGAGAGGTGTATTTCCCAGGTAATTCTAGATCCTGTCAGGTTGACAGTCAACTTGAATCGTCCTAATGACTGTGAAGAAGCAAGATGAAAACACACAGGATGGAAAATCCTGGGAGTCTTTCTGGGGATGTAAACACACACATAAACAAAATGCCTTAGTGGACCCCCTGCCCCCCCAAAGAATCACTACTTGATATAAAACATTCTAAATTCTCTGAACCAGTGTTGGGGTGCCAGGAGTATTATCTAGTTCTGCAGTATTTTTTTTAAAGGATTTTCTTTCCTTTTTTTTTTTTTTTTTTAAAAGATTTGTTTATTATGTATACAGCATGTATGACTGCAGGTCAGAAGAGGACACCAGATCTCATTACAGATGGTTGTGAGCCACCGTGTGGTTGCTGGGAATTGAACTCAGGACCTCTGGGAGAGCAGCCAGTGCTCTTAACCTCTGAGCCATCGCTCCAGCCCCCTAAAAGGATTTTCTTAATAGATCTCCCATAGATCTTTTACTTCCGTGGAGTAAAATTCATTTCACTGGAATCTGTTCCAGTGTTTTTGTCGTTGTTGTTTTTTTTTTTTTTTTTTTCGAGACAGGGTTTCTCTGCATAGTTTTGGTGCCTTTCCTGGATCTCACTCTGTAGACCAGGCTGGCCTCAAACTCACAGAGATCCGCCTGGCTCTGCCTCCCAAGTGCTGGGATTAAAGGCGTGCGCCACCACCACCCCGTTTTTTTTTTTTTGTCACAGTGTCTTAAAGTGAGACAAGGCCAATATGTACAGAAGGGAAGCCCTCTCAGGAGGGAGACATGCCCCTGTCTCCTTCCTTAAGGGATAGTCCAGAGGGACAGGTAATGGACCTGTTCTCTGAGGTGTGACTCACAAAGGCATGATTTCTTTTTCTTCTCTTTGTCTTTTTCTTTCTGATGCTGGCAGAGCTGAGGTGTGCTGTGGATATCGCTCTGTATAAATAAAATGCTGATTGGCCAGTAGCCAGGCAGGAAGTGGGACAAGCAGAGAAGAGAATTCTGGGAAGTGGAAGGCTGAGTCAGAGAGACGCTGCCAGCTGCTGCCATGAGAAGATGTTAAGATACTGGTAAGCCAAAAAAAAAAAAAAAAAAAAAAAAAAAAGAAGATACTGGTAAGCCACAAGTTACGTGGCAACTTATAGATAAATAAAAATGGGTTAATTTAAGATATAAGAACAGTTAGCAAGAAGCCTGCCATGACCATAAGTTTGTAAGCAATATAAGTCTCTGTGTGTTTACTTGGTTGGGTCTGAGCAGCTGTGGGACTGGCGGGTGAGAGAGATTTGTCCTGACCGTGGGCCAGGCAGGAAAACTCTAGCTACAGAGGTGTACTTTTAAACTCCCTGAAAAACACTTTGGGCTTCCTCCCCCGCTGTGTGGCTACCTGTCTGGGTGGCTGACCTGCATCCTGCCTTATCCCAAAGAGTGCGGCTTATGTTGTCTCTTCTCTACTATCCCCTTCCTTCCTGGTAGCCAGGGATTTACAGCTTGACCGCCCGGAGTCTTTCCCTCAGAAATTGTGCCCAAGCTGCTGTTTGAGTCCAGTCTTTGTCCTTAAGCTTCCGTTTGTGTCTGTTCTTAAATTGTTTTATTAATGAAACCAAGAACCCTGATTTTCCAGGTATCATATGATGCCTCTGCTGAGACTCCCCAGGATTTACATCAACACTTCTTTCCTGCCTTTTACCTCTTTACAGCAGAGAGAATGAACTCGTTCCTACACCCTAAACAGCAACCAATCCATGGGAAGTTTTGTCTAAATATCTCAGTTTTCTTGATTCTAACATGGCAGCTTCCAAGAATGGAGATCTGTGAGCATTCTTCTCCCCCCCCCTCTTATTTTCATATCATGGGTCATAAACATTCGTGCTTTCTGTCTCTAGAACCAGCGAGGAGAAAGGAGTCTGTGAGGAGTCAGCCATGGCTGTTTCTGGGGAGGGAAGGGGTCATTTCTTGACCTCAGTGTGTATCTGGTTATATGCCTTCAAAGCAACCTCCATTACTCTTTTGAAGTAGAGAGATAATGACAGACAGGGGTGAAGGTGGTAATGACATCCTACAGCCCAGGGGAAAGGTGTGGATACAGAATTCCAAGCAGGACAGCTAGATTGGCCACCCTTGCTGAGCTGTGGAGAGCAGTGCAGGCAGACTTCGATGAGAATCTAGGTTAATTGCTGCTAAAATTATACTGAGGTTTTTTTTTCACTCTTTGTTGTCATAAGAAAAAATGTAGGAAATTCTGCAACTAATTGCTTAATGAAGAAGACAAAATCAGGAAGCCCTAGAAAAGTGAATTTTCTCTGCTGGCACGCTCTACCCTGTTTAGAGTCAATATTTACAAAGGCAAGACTTGCAACACCATCAGTACCAGTTGGGGGCAGGAATGTGTCGTGCTGTTGAAGGATGGGCCTTCATGGGCCAACCTGTGGCTCTTCACAATTTGTATGTCAATATTCTAAGTCTTGGTCCTTTAGAATATGGCTGTTTTAAAAGATAGGGCCGTTAAATGGTTAACTAAGGTTAACTAACTTAGAGGGCTCCTGGTCCAATATGACTGGTTTCCTGAGATTTCGACAGAGATGCACACAGGAGGAGGGTCACGTGAAGACACGGAGAATGCAGCCATGTGCAGGAAAAGAAAGAGGCACCAAGAAACACACCCACTCTTGATCTCAGATTCCATAACAAGAATAATAACTTTTATTGTTCAAACCACCCAGTCTGTGATACTGCCTCCCTAGCAAACTACTCCAGACCAAATCATCATCCCCACCATGTCACAGAGATTTCCTTCTGTCTGTCCCTCAACAAGCTCATTAGAATGGACTATAGTAGGACAGTTTGTGAACTAACCCCACCCTTAAACTGGAGGTCTACTTTTTTTTTCTGTAGAAAGCTTGTTAAGCTGGGTAGTAGTGGTGCACACCTTTTATCCCAGCACTTGGGAGGCAGTTGGATCTCTGTGAGTTCTCGGCCAGCTTGATCTACAGAGTGAGTTCCAGGACAGCCAAGAAACTCTATCTCAAAAAAACAAAACACAAAAGAAAACAAAAAAACAAAACAAAAAAAGCCCGTTTAAGAAAATTAAATAAACAAGATAGCCCAAGCTGACCTCAACCTCACTGTGTAGCTGAGGATGACCTTGAACTTCTGACCCTCCTGGGTCAGCCTCCCAGTGCTGGGACTAGAGCCTGCATTACTGTGCCCTGATGATATTTTTGAACTTTGAATGCCAACAGGTAAAAAGCAAGAATGTTCTACAGGTTCGTATGTAATAGCTTGAGAGAACTAACTGGTGATGCTCGCACAGGTTCGTATGCAATAGCTTGAGAGCTAACTGGTGATGCTCGCACAGGTTCGTATGTAATAGCTTGAGAGCTAACTGGTGATGCTCGCACAGGTTCGTATGTAATAGCT
>CABHPR010154833.1:11002-25133 GCA_902168415.1 Peromyscus melanophrys | reverse complement strand
AAACAAACAAACAAACAAACAAACAAACAAACAATTGGAGAGATCTCATACTAGTAACTTAACAGCATATCCAAAAGTTCTAGTACCAAAAGAAGATATTCCACCCAAAAGGAGTAGATGATAGAAATAATAAAATTCAGCACTGAAATCATTAAAATAGAAATAAACAAAAATTGTAAATAATCAATGAAACAAAGAATTGGTTATTTAAAGGGAATCAATAAGATTAATAAACCCTGTGCAAATTAACTCAAAGGTGGAGAGAGAGTATTCAAATTAACAAAATAAGAAATGAAATGGAGGACGTTACAACAGGCACGGAGGAAATCCAGAGAATCGTAAGTACATATCTTAAAAATCTGTACTCCACCAAATTGGAAAATCTAAAATAAATGGATAATTTTCTTGATACATACTACTTACCAAAGTTAAGTCAAGATCAGATATGCAATTTAAACAAATCTATTACCTTTAACGAAATTGAAGCAGCAATTAAAAGTCTTCCAAGGAAAGAAAAGCCCAGGAATAGATGGTTTTAGGGAAGAATTCTACTATGTTTTCAAAGGAGACTTTATGACAACACTCCTCAAATTATTTCAAAAAAATAGAAACAGAAGAAACATTGCCCAGTTCATTTTATGAGGTCCCTGTTACCCTGATACCAAACAATCTTAAGAAAAAAGGAGGATTACAGACCAATTTCCCTTATGAACATAGATGCAGACATTCTCAATAAAATACTAGCAAACTGAATCCAAAAACACACCTAAGAGATCATTTATCATAGTCAAGTAGGCTTCATCCCAGAGATGCAGGGATGGCTCAACATATGCAAACTGACAAATGTAACCCACCATATCAACACACTGAAAGACAAAATCCACATGATTATCTCATTAGGTGCAGAAAAGGCCTTTGACAAATCCAACACATCTTCATGGCAAAAGTCCTAGAGAGATTTGGGGTACAAAGGACACACCTAAACATAATAAAGGTAGCTTACAGCAAGCCCATAGCCAACACAACCTTAAATAAAGAGAACCTCAAAGCAATTCCACTAGAATCAAGAACAAGATGATACCATACCTATTCAATATAGTACTTGAAGTCTTAGCTAGAGAAATAAGGCACCCTAAGGAGATCAAGTTGATACACACTGGAAGGGAAGAAGTCAAAGTATCTTCATTTGAAGATGATGTGATAGCATACACAACCCTGAACGTCTCACCAGGAAAACACTTAGAGCTGGAAAACACTTTCAGCAAAATGGCTAGATGCAAAATTAACTCACAAAAACAGTAGCCCTCCTCTATGCAAATGGACTGAGAAAGAAATCATGGAAACAACACCTTTCATAATAGCCTCAAATAATCTAAAACATCTTGGAGTAACTCTAACCAAACAAGTGAAAGACTTGCATGATAAAAACTTCAAGAAATTGAAGAAAGAATTGGAAGATGATATCAGAAGATGGAAAGATCTCCTATACTCATGGACTGGTAGGATTAACATAGTAAAAATGGCCATCCTACCAAAAGCAATCCCACAGATTCAACAAAATCCTCATCAAAATTATGACACAATTCTTCAAAATTCTTGAAAGGAAATTTTCAGCTTCATATGGAAATACTAAAATCCCAGGATAACTAAAACAATCCTGAACAATAAAGACTGCTGGAGGTATCACCATCACCAATCTTAAGTTGTACTACAGAACTTTTGTGATTAAAAACGGCTTGTTATTGGCACAACATGGATCAATGGAATTGAACTGAAGACCCAGACATAAATCCACAAATCCATGGACACATGATTTTTGATAAAGAATCCAGAAACACACACTGGAAAAAAGATAGCATCTTCAACAAATGGTTGTTGCTGTTTGGACCAGCCTTCAGCAGCTCAGAAATCAACGGAGAGTCATGAAGTTGGCAGACTAATCATTCAATTTGATTTTTCTATCTGAGGGAGTAAAACTTAATTCTCTGGGACAGAGTAAAAGGGAAACACACACACACACACACACACACACACACACACACACACACACACACACACCCCCCTTCAGTATCTTTCTATCATCTCTCTCTCATCTCTTTCTCTTCTTACCTCTACCCAGATGTATTCCTTCTGTGCATTCTTCATTTTTTTCCTTACAACTTATATACTCCAGCAAAATATTTCAAGCAGTGTAAAAATTACAATGTGGTTACATTTTAGTTTTTAAGTGAATGATTACAATGAATACAAGTAAAGAACAGCATGTGTTTCATACCCCTGAGATGATTAAACATTTTACATATTATAAGTGAAAAACAAATTATCCCCAAGAACCTATATACATTCATAGCCAAGCAACTTGTTATAGATTAACAAAGTATAAGCAAGCAAGGTATTTTTCTTAACCAGTTCCTTTACTGGCAGGCTGCATTTTGTAGTTACTAAGAAAGGACCAATCATTTTATTATTTATCTCAAAAGGTAATCTTATAAAAATCTTAAAAGAATATCAAATCTAAACTTTAATATATTAAAAAAACAAGCAGTCAGCTCTACTTTAAATCTTCAGGGTACATACCCACTAACCAACAATTTTTTATATCAGAAAGCTGAAGGCAGAAATGAGTACAAAAAGTTAATCATCACCTTTGATCACCAATCCATCCTAGCAAGAATGTCAGCCAGCAATAGCCAGGCCTTCATTGTTTTTGTGCCATGACCTCGTTAAGTCCCTCGCTCAACTGTTAAAAGGGTGCCTTTCTAAACTTTAAACAGTTCCCCAAGATTTTCTACCTCAAAGCCATTAACAAAAACATCTTAACTTAACCTTAAGTCATTGTTTAAAGCTTTGTTTTAGCTATGATGTACACCAAAACCGGTGAACACATCTCCCAACATTCAGATTAACTTGAGCTAGCCTAGTTTCTGTGACCCAATTATTTTCCTTAATCATTAGCCTAAGCCACAGTCTACATGGCACCTTGTAGTTGGATTTTCTTTTACACTAGCCCTACATTGGAATGCCAAAATGTTATTGGTTGTTTTTCACTCTTTTGGGGCCTGCCACCCAGTTCCCAAATAAACACACTTAGAGGCTTATTATTGCTTATAGATGTCCAGCCTTAGCTTGGCTTGTTTCTAGCCAGCTTTTCTTAACTTAAATTATCCCATTTACCTTTTGCCTCTGGGCTTTTTCCTTTACTTCCTTCTGTGTATCTTACTTTCACTCTTACTCTGTGGCTTGCCACGTAGCTAGTTGGCTGGCCCCTGATGTCCTCCTCCCTCTCTTGCTCCTAGATCTTTTCTTCTCTCCTTTTCTCCTTCTATTTATTCTCTCTGCCTGCCAGCCTCACCCATCCTTTCTTTTGCCTCACTTTTGGCTGTTCAGTTCTTTATTAGGCCAGTCAGGTGGTTTAGATGGGCAAAGTAACACAGCTTCACAGAGTTAAGCAAATGCAACCTAAAAGAATGCAACACATCTTTGCATCATGAAACAAGTGTTCCACAGCATGAACAAGTGTAACACATCTTAAAACAGTATTCCACAACAGCTCCTTAAGAGAAACTCAGAAATCCTAGCTGTGTTATACTTCTTTGGTCCATTTTTGTACTCTTTGTAGCTCCTGTTTATCAGGAGCAGGGGCAACACTATATACCCTGCCTTTGCCTGTATTAATTTTCCCATTCAACAAAACTCTATTATAATCCCTTACTATGCTTGTTAGAAATGTCATAAAAATTCTATTTAAACCAACACTGTTATTGTATAAAATCATTGCTTCAGTTAAACAATACAGCTTAAGAGGAAATCATCTTCATAATAATACACAGGTGAAAATGACCAGTAGAATGGGATATTTACATGAGGTAATCACACTACATTAAAGGCAGTGGGGATTCCCCCCAAAACCAATTCACACCATGCCAGATACCAGAGAGAAATGGCAGTGGCAAACATGTAAAGACACTGCAGTAGCAAGAGACATTCTGGAGCTGAAGCCCTTGAGGCCTTGCCTACCTGAGATTCTCCCATCAGTGCCTTTCATTTTCAATTAAAGAATGACTACAGATCAACACCGTAGTGGAAATGAAGACTGACTTTTGTGGGTTCATTAATAAAATAAATCCTGCTGAAGAAAGACTATCTGAGCTTGCGGACACTCACTAGAAATGTTAAAAACCAAAAAGGAAAGAGGAAAAGAAGGGTAGGCCCATAAAACACAGCGAAGTGTTTAGGGACGGTGGAAAAACTACAGAGGGTGTAATGTGCAATTTCTTCTGACATGGAAACTACTGATTCATTATAATAATCACAGTATATAGTTCCCTGTTCCTTCCATAATTGAGTCTGGTTCTTTATGTTTGGTATGTCTTCTAACTGTGCTTTTGGCTTTCAGTTTGCTTTGCGAATACTCTCATTTTTCTTCTTAGAGTGGAGTTTTTCAATGCGCATGTATTATGTATGTAAGCAAAACTCTCTGTGATATCCGGTGTGTGGCCTTTTATTCATATGTGAACTTCTATTTTCTTTTACCTAATTCCTAATACTCATTTAAAATGAGTATTTTTGCTATTCACTCTGTATGATGAAGTTATTTTTCATTCGTTGTTTCACTGAAAATGTGGCTGTTGGAGTTTCTAGATTTATCAAGCATATCATATTAGACTATCACGACACATTGAAAACTGCTTTGCATAGTTTGGGATAAGAGAAAACTTTAGCATCCCCAAATTGGGCAGAAATCTTCATCATGGAAACTGGATTTGATACATCTATTTTTGATTCTCATTGCCTGTTTTCATTTTATTTTAGTTCTCTGCAATTTCCTTGCTATTTTTCTATCTCAATGATATATTTAAATTATATAATTTAAATTTCTATAAACATATTTCTCTCTGTCTCTCTCTATAGTACATATATTTATATATATACATGTATTTATAGAGGAATTATTTTCTCCTTTGTTCAGTCTAAAAATTTGTACTGAATATGCATTTTCTTATTTCGCTTTGCTTACAAATAGTTAAATTATATCTGAATTTCTTTCTATTATTATATCTCTCTGATCATGTAAATCAGAATGTTACATGGTCTTAATAAAATTGTTCTGCATATCAATTTAACAAATAGTTTAATGTATGAAGCATTGATTAATTTTATTACATGAATTATGATGCTTATTTTGCATAATGCATTTAACTTAAAAAAATCTTTGCATCTACGTTAGAATATCTGAAGTACTGCTCAAAAAGCAAATTTTCTGAAAACTGCCGCAGATTTCCTGCTATCATGACGGTTTTATGTTAATGGAAGAAAGATTGGCTGTAAGGCCGTAGCAAGTTTAAAGAAGCCATTTTAATACACGACTGTGAAAGTGTCACCTAACGTACTGTGTCGTGATGGTGTTTGTTTTGCCCTGTTTCTCTTTTCTTCTTTTCACTGAGTACAGTTTATGGCTGAAGTTATTTCTTTATGGAAATTTATGATGCACTTTCTAGTGTTTTGTTCTGTCAGGACACTGGGGTGCAATTCCGACAGTAATGTGATGGTGAATACTTTCCAGTCCTCATCCCAGCAACGTTATTTGAGGAGATCTGAGTTCCAAGCAAAGAGGCAACTAGGCAGAGTTTTATGGATGAAAAGCTTAAAACTTTTAAGTATTATATAAGTAGAAAAATAGAATGAAATGTATCAGTACATTCATTTGTTAATAGGATATATATGTCCCACAAAGTTTTCCTAGTGAGATCTGAGCTTGCTTTACCCAGGGCTGCATTAGAGGATTGCTTGACCATGTGCATGATTACTAGGTGATTGGAAGGGTCTGCACTTGGCTGTGTTAGGGGGAGGTCCTTTGCTCCACCCCTTGCATTCCTATAAAAAGCCTTTTAGAAGAGACAAAAGGGGCTAGTGGATAATGATCCAGGCCTTCCTGAGGCTATCCTGTGTTTCTATCTGTTTCTTTCCCCTCTATCCTTCAATCTAAATATTTCTCACTTCTCTCTTCTCCAGAGTTCCCTGGGGTAAAAGTGAAAAGAGGTCTCCCACAGAGAAATGAGTAGGTCCCCCACACCCAAGAACTCACAAGGATGTCCCCAGCTAAGACTCATAGCAATGGTGGGGTGGGCAGGGTGACTGAGCTAGCCTTCCCCTGTACTCAGATTGGTGTCTAGCTTTTATTTTATTTTATTTTATTTTATTTTATTTTATTTTATTTTATTTTATTTATTTTTTTATAATTTGATTTAATATTACATATCAGCCACGGATTCCCCTGTCTTTCCTCCTCCCGCCCCTCCCCCCGCCGTCCCCCCCAGCCCACCCCCCATTCCCATCTCCTCCAGGGTGAGGACTCCCCTGGGGATTCAGCTCAACCTGGTAGATTCAGTCCAGGCAGGTCCAGTCCCCTCCTCCCTTCACCAGGCTGAGCATAGGCCCCAGGTTCCAAATAGCCATCTCATGCACTAAGACAGGTCCTGGTCCCACTGCCTGGGTACCTCCCAAACAGTTCAAGCTGATCAACTGTCTCACTTATCCAGAGGGCCTGATCCAGTTGGGGGCTCCTCAGCTATTGGTTCATAGTTCATGTGTTTCCACTAGATTGGCTATTTGTCCCTGTGCTTTTTCCAATCTTGGTCTCAACAATTCTCGCTCATGCGGTCCCTCCTCTTTCTCGCCGATTGGACTCCCAGAGCTCCACCTGGGGCCTGGCCGTGGATCTCTGCATCTGCTTCCATCAGTCATTGGTTGAGATTTCTAGCACCACAGTTAGGGTGTTTGGCCATCCTATTACCAGAGTAGGTCAGTTCGGGCTTTCTCTTAATCATTACCAGTAGTCTATTGTGGAGGTATCTTTATGGGTTTCTGGGAACCTCTCTAGCACTTTGCTTCTTCCTATTCCCATGGGGTCTTCATTTATCATGGTCTCTTTTTCCTTGTTCTCCCTCTCTGTTCTTGATCCAGCTGGGGTCTCCCACTCCCTTAAGCTCTCTTTCCCTCCACTCTTGCCCTTCATTACCCCCGCCCAAGTCCAGTTTGCTTATGTAGATCTCATCCATTTCTCTGTCATTGGGTGATCCCTGTGTCTTTCTTAGGGTCCTCTTTTCTAGGTAGCCTCCCTGGAGTTGTGAGTAGGAGTCTAGTCATCCTTTGTTTTACATCTAGAATTCTCCTATGAGTGAGTACATACCATGTTTGTCTTTTTGAGTCTGGGTTACCTCACTCAGGATGATTTTTTTCTAGATCCATCCATTTGCCTGCAAACCTCATGATGTCATTGTTTTTCTCTGCTGAGTAGTACTCCATTGTGTATATGTACATTTTATTTATCCCTTCTTCAGTTGAAGGGCTTCTAGATTGTTTCCAGGTTCTGGCTATTACAAACAATGCTGATATGAACATAGCTGAGCATGTGCACTTGTGGTATGATTGAGCATTTCTTGGGTATATGCCCAAGAGTGGTATAGCTGGGTCTTGGGGGAGATTGATTCCCAATGTTCTAAGAAAGCACCATATTGATTTCCAAAGTGGCTGTACAAGCTTGCATTCCCACCAGCAGTGGAGGAGAGTTCCCATAGCTCCACATCCTCTCCAGTATAAGCTGTCTTCAGTGTTTTTGATCTTAGCCATTCTGACGGTTGTAAGGTGGTGTCTAAAAGTCATTTTGATTTGCATTTCCCTTGACTAATGGAATCGAATTGAAGACCCTGCCATTAATCCGCACACCTATGAACATATAATTTTTGACAAAGAAGCCAAAACTGTACAATGGAAAAAAAGAAAGCATCTTCAACAAATGGTGCTGGCATAACTGGATATCAACATGCAGAAGGCTGCAAATAGATCCATCTCTGTCACTGTGCACAAAACTTAAGTCCAAGTGGATCAAAGACCTCAACATAAATCCAGTTACTCTGAACCTGATAGAAGAGAAAGTAGGAACTAGTCTTGATCGCATTGGCATAGGTGATCACTTCCTAAATATAACAGCAGTAGCACAGACACTGAGAGAAACAATCAATCAATGGGACCTCTTGAAACTGAGAAGCTTTTGTAGAGCAAAGGACATGGTCAACAAGACAGAACAGCAGCCTACAGAATGCGAAAAGGTCTTCACCAACCCCACATCTGACACAGGGCTGATATCCAGAATATATAAAGAACTCAAGAAATTAGACATCAAGGTGTCTAGCCTTTAATTGTTAAACTTCTGATAAACAGAGAATTAGAAAAAATGAAAAAATTAGGATCAAAGCAGCCATTCACATATATAGCTTTGGTTCAGACAATACACATTTTAACAAAGGATAAAGAGAATATAGTTTCCAAGGCTTTTGATTTATGACAAGATGAAGAATTAATATGGACTACTATCTTTCTTAGCTGAAACTAACCTTGTAAGTGAAACACCACACACACACACACACACACACACACACACACACACACACACACACCACATCTCTACATTTACAAAGAGTTTGTCATTTACTGTGGGGGAAATTGTTTAAGGAGGAGAGAGACTGGAAACTAGAGTTGATACACACACACACACACACACACACACACACACACACACATACACACACACACAGTAGGGATAATTTTGCTTAATTTTTTTTTAGTTATAAAATGAATGGTTCACTGTCATTAGTGGCCACTATGATACAGGATAAAAGAAAAGAAAAGCCCCCAAACATCCAAAGTGCAGAGAGAACCCTGGGTTTCTATGGTGAGTCCACATTAAATATTCACCTGAGTATTATCAGTGTGTGTATTAGAAGAGCCTCAACCTTGGCAAGCAAACCATTTGAAATAATTAGAAAGATGAATGCCCAGCACATGCATAGGGTTGGAACTAGTACCTGTCCACAGCAGTTAGATTGGAAAATCCACAATTCACATGGTGCTGAGAACACTGCTGGGAAAATTTTGTCTCAGTATTGAGAAAGAGTTAACTCAACCTTGACTACAGCTATGATGCTGATAGGAACCAATAATAGCAAAGTCCATGCAGCCAAATGGTTTACAAATAACAATTCCATTTCAGAATATTGTTAAAGAATGTTTACAAGAGATAAAAAAAAAGAATTCAGGAACTGAGATACCATTTAGAATATCGTACATCTATTTCAAGATTTCTGGGCATGAAAGATATACACAAACATGTACACAGACACACAGACAGACAGACAGACAGACAGAGACACAGAGAGAGAGAGACAGAGAGAGAGAGAGAGAGAGAGAGAGAGAGAGAGAGAGAGAGAGAGAGAGAGAGAGAGAGAGAGAGATTAAAACCAGGACAAAGTTAATAATATTATATCTCTATTCAAATATTACTAGGCATGAAAACAAACAGATAATTAAGACCAGATATCAACAAGAACACCCAGTAAGTATTCTACTTGGAACACAAACCATCACAAATTCAAATATTCATGATATTAAATATAGATGTACTCTGTGACCCAGCAATTCTGACTTCTAAGACTTTATCCACAAGATAGGAAACCACAATCCTAGAAAAAGCCGTTTCCCACAACTTTCGTAGCATATATCCTCATAATATCTCTGACCTTGGAAACGACCAAGCATTTCATCAAGTAAAGTCAAGCGTAGATGTGAGAGAGTTGATGATGTGGTGCAAAGTATCAGTGAAATATGATCCTCAAATAAATAAGAGAAACAGTACATAGTCACAAGCTGATGAATACATCAGAAATTATAGTGACTGGCAGAAGAAATGGTTAATTTGATTTGACTTTAAGGTTTTGATTAGACATGTAGAGGGAAGCAGAGGACTGATTCAATTAAGTGTTAATGATTTAATGACTCCCTAAGATGAATGATATCTCCCACATTTTGATAGGTTATAAGCTATGTGCCCACAAAGCAACTGTACATAAAACCACTCATATACAAGAACATGAATGAAATCATTACAGTGGGCATTATATAACACTGAGGAATAGGAATAAATGTTAATGAATAATTATGTTGAGTTTTATCTGTTGGTTTCTCCATGATTCCCATAACTTTGGTCTATTAGTCTTTTCTCTGAGACCTGCTTGGAGCATTAAGGACTTGGCTCTTAATTGATATTTACTTAAACCATTTTATCTTTTTGATAGATTTCTCAGCCACTACCTACATTCATTTCATCCTTAATTGTGTCTAGTAGGTAGGTCTGAGTGATCTTTTGGAAGGAATGAATGTGATATCACTTCCTTTCCAGAGATCTATCCCTATGCATCAATGCATCGGAATGAATGAAGCTCTGTTTTTCTGCAGGGTTTTTTAAAGGGACTGACTTCTTTTTCCCTTTTGAGATGAGATGTATAATGCAGACCGAATAATTGAAGATTTAGTAAAAGGAAAAACTATCTGCCTTTTCAAAGCCCTGGAGGTAGATACTGAATGTACAATGCAGTGTAGGAGACCGAGCTCCTACAGATTATATGTATTTTTTTCTGAAGTATTTTCTCTAGACCTCGAATTAGGTTTGGCACACTGACTCCACTTACATGCGGTCACTTCAAAGCATGTTTGGTTTTTAGTTTTCCCCCCTCATTTACCTCTCTAAGAATGTGACTAGAAATACACCCTTTGAGACACTTGTGCTGAAGGTTTATGTAGGGACTACACTCTGCTTTCTTGCTGCCAGATAACCATGCTGATAAACTATGGGCTATTTAAAGAATTTATAAAGGCCACATGCTGTGATAAACATCGAAGTGGACTCAAGAAAGTGGAAGTGCACAGCAGTAAGTGTGCACTAAACCTAAAAACCATCTGGACTCTACATCACCACACAAATGATGGCCAGTTCATCAGTTCCTGCAAAGAATATTAGCCTCGAGGTATATAATTCTAGCAAAAGAAAAAAAAATGGAGATAGTCTCTACTATGAAATTAGGTGAGGAAACAGTACTCTGAGAAATGTAGCCTTATGCGTACTAGTGACTTAAAATCTGGGATATAGCTTTCAGGACCAAGGAAAGTCACATTGAATTATATGTGACGGTGTGAAAAAAACCCAAACAGCTGGACAACCAGGAATTGAATAATGTGATCTATTAAGGAAAAAGTCTCAGGATGTTTGTTACATGTAGGTGGAAGTTGAAACTCATTTTACAAAATGCTAAGCAAAGAAAGCTCAATGAAATTAGAATCAGAGAAATAAGTATTAGAGGTAGAAAACAATGCTTCAAAAAAGTGGGATATTCAAAAGTAATTGACCTAAACATTAGTTCTTTGAAGATTAATAAAATTCACAAACTTTTATATGAATAGAAAGCAAAGAAATAATAGGCCATTAATTTGTTTTGTTATATGGAAAACTATGATATATTATGATAAACATGTATATATTTATATAAAGATGAATGAGCAATAAATAAAAACTGAAAGCTACTAATAATAGAAATAAAGAGAGAGACATAATCACATCCTACAGATTTTCTACAATATTCTAAAATAGATACAGAAAGACAAATGACCTAGACTTTCTAAGATAATATTTAAGAAAAAGAAAGAATGGGAACAAATATTCTATTGGAAATTAAGGTTCACTATAGATCTGAAATAAAAAGAAAGCATCAAGTGGTACTGGCAATATTCATTCTAAGTTTGTTGATGAATACTCTACAGATAGGACTTCACACTTAGAAACAAAAGCTTGAGTTATCAACATCGATATGAGTTATCAACACATATATTGGTTGAACTGAGACCCTTTGAGGCAAATGTGTGAAGCTGGGAAAGTGAAGCCAACGTGGTAGTACACAATGCAATGTATTGGAGATATTAAATATCAGAAATATAGAATGTTCATTGAGAAATGTTGCAGGTATCAAGTGAGAAAGTGCAAGAGAGATGTCATGCGTTAGTTACTTTTCTTGCGGATCTCACAAAATACTGGACAAATGCTGTAGGATGGTCTGTATGTCAAATTACTCTGATTGGTCAATGAATAAAACACTGATTGGCCAGTGGCTAGGCAGGAAGTATAGGTGGGACTAGCAGAGGAGAAAAGAACAGGAAGGTGGAAGGAGACACAGCCAGCTGCCGCCCAGACAAGCAGCATGTAAAGATGCTGGTAAGCCATGAGCCATGTGGCAAGGTATAGATTTATAGAAATGGATTAATTTAAGATATAAGGACAGTTAGCAAGAAGCCTGCCACGGCCATACAGTTTGTAAGCAATATAAGTCTCTGTGTTTACTTGGTTGGGTCTGAGCGGCTGTGGGACTGGCAGGTGAGAGAGATTTGTCCTGATTGTGGGCCAGGCAGGAAAACTCTAGTACAGACAAAGGCAACCTGGAAGAAAGAATTTAGTTCGGATGGTGGTTTGAGGGCTATAGTCTATCCCAGTGGAGAAAGTGTGGCAGCCGCAGCATGCAGCAGCTGGTTACATTACATCCACCATCCAGAAACAAAGATAGATGAGTTCTGCACTCTGCTCACTTTTCCCTTTTTATTCAGTCTGTGACAGTCCATGGGATGACATCGCCTATATTCAGCGTTAGACTACTTTCCATTTTAGTTAAGCTTCTCAGGCACACACTCACAGGACACACTGAAGTGCATCACTTAGTTGATTTTAAAATCTAGTCAAGGTGACAATGAAGATGTATTGTAACAGGCCATGTGTGCAGCATGACGGATGATACTATTCCAGGATGATGCTTAGCCCAGAGGATTCCATCTAAAGTCTCAGATACCCAACATGATGCTGAAAGATTTGGTATTTGCCCTGTTTCTTTCCATCTTGCTTTGCTTATCTTTTCCTTGCTATGTTCCTGTTTCTCCTGTCTGGAATGGGACTAGGTATTCTGTGCCATTTATGTTGGAATTATATAACTTGCTTTACTTTTTTTTTTTTTTTTTTTTTTTTTGCATGGGCTCAGAGTCAAGGGATTTCCTTAAAGCCGAGAAAAGACTTTGGGCTTTTGAAGATAATTGGAGACTGTGGGGGCTTTCAAAGCTGGACAAGATGCATTTTGGTATGAACCTATGCCAGCCAAGGGCAGAATGTATGCCTGTCACAACTACTGTGAGTTCCTATGTGCAACTGCACTGTTGTGCCCAGAAAACAGCTTCCTTTTTTTGCAGCTGTTGGCCAGTGATGTCCCCATAGACATCCAAACATTACAGGCTCTTGCTTGGCCTTAATCTCATTATTTAAAGAAAAACATCCATATGTGACTCACCCAGTAAATCTTCACAGGGAAGAATCCCATTTCTGGAGCTCACAGCATGGACCGCTGAGCATGATAACTCATGCCTGTAATCCTAGTACTTTTGAAACCAGAGTGGCTAAACTTAGCTAAAGAGTAAAACTGTATTTTAAAAACAATCAATCAAACAAACAAACAAAAAACAGTGACCATAGAGAAGCAGATTCTAGACCAGATTCTGTCGTTTAATATAGGTTAGTCAACTACTATAAGTATCAGCATCAATAAAATAATAATAAAATGCTACTACTGATAATAAAAATGTGATTGTAAGGAAAAATGAGTAAAAGCATTATGTATTGAAACATGACATATCAATTCATTTAATTTTCATAAAAATCCTATAGCATGTATCTTCCCATTTTAGATACAGAATAATGGCCAACAACTGCAAAAGAGGAAACTGTTTTCTGGATACAGAAGGGCAGTAGCATGTATTAACTCACAGCAGTTCTGATGGCATTCATAAGATGTGCGTTAGATCAAATCAGACAAAATTCCATAGGTAGTCACAAAGTCCCATGTTAGCCAAGGACCTACTGGCAATGATAGATCCCAGGACAGAGTCTCCTTTATAGGTGTGGCACTGGCAGGTCATTGACTATTCTCCCATGGAAGGACACACATCCATGAGTACAAGTTGGATGTAGTGATTGGAAAGTAAAAGTAGACACAAAGTTGGGTAGGTAGGGAAGAGTGTGTGGATCTGAGAGTGGTTGAAGAGAGTGGATATGATAAAAAAAAATCGCACAAAATTCTCAAAGAACCAGTGAAAAATGAAAGATCTAGGGGATTAGTTGTGAAAAGCCTAAGTATACTATTGACAAAACTATGTGATAGATTAAAAACAAAACAAAACAAAACAAAACAAAACAAAACAAAACAAAACAAAA
>CABHPR010154833.1:0-10992 GCA_902168415.1 Peromyscus melanophrys | reverse complement strand
AACAAAACAAAACAAAACAAAACAAAACAAAACAAAACAAAACAAAAACGTGGACTCTGCCTCAATCAGTTTGCATTGCTATACCAAATGTGCTGTAGTCTAAATGGTTAATAACAATTATGATATTTTTCCTCTCAGTTCTGAAGGTAGAAGTCAGGAAGGAGTTTGCCTGTACAGTGGCATTCTAGTGAGGTCTGCCTTCTGGATTTGAGATGTTTGAATCTTTACTTGGTAGAAAGGGAGCTAGAGATCTTTCTAAGGGTCCATTTATAAACATTTTGCCAGTCCTGGTAAAGAACTGACATAGAAATCCAATAGTAAATTCCAGAAAATTGTGTCCCACTAATCACTAAAATTTGGGCATAAAAGTAATGATGAAAAGCAGTATAGCTTTTAAAAAGTATAGCTGTTTTGGGCTGGCAAGGGGACCCTGTATTTTTGTGAGTATTCACATGAACTCTCATACTAAATGGGAAGGGGCAGCAGCAGAAACCAGGAAGCAGGGATAGTTCATGAGTGATCAAACTGTAGTCTGGTTGGTGTTTATCTTGGCTTTGGTCAGGTTGGCCATGTTGTGATACCAGGGGCTGCTTCCAGATGGCAAAGGGTGCAGATTCAATTCTAGTTTCAAGATGTTTATCCATCGTATTTGTTGTTCCTACAGTCTTAATTGAGCACTATTATAATTTAAAGATGCAGATTCATGACGGGGAGATGATGCAAAATTTCCCTTAAGAATGAGCTTTATTAAGAGACAAAGACATATTACCTTGGACACCAATGATTGGACCTCAAAGTGGGGGACTGATTAGGAAAGATAGAGCATTATACTACAGGCAGCAGGATGGGTCCTTGAAGAGAGAGAGGGTTTCCCTTTTGATCTACGTAGGAGTTGTGTTAGGAGAGATAGCTATCATGTAGCATGGTAGGGACCCTAAAGTGAGAGATAGAGATCACAATTCTCTTTAAAACACACAGAGAGTTACAGTATTGTGCCATAGGTAGCACAATGGGGTTCCAAAGGAAGAGACACATAGAATTATAGATTTGTACTAGAGCTAGCACAATAGAGTTCTAAAAGAAGAGATGGGAACTTTAGTTTACAGAATATCAGGAGAGAGAGCACCATAGCTATGGGCAATCATAACGGGGCCTTCAAATCCAGAGAACAGAGGACAAAAAGGGATTCTGATTCTTGCAGGTTTTCTGTGGGGTGGGTACACTTCCTATCAGCTAATCTAACCCAGCCTGTAGTAGAGGCAGAGGCATGTCCTAGGTAGGACCTAAACTTATCTTAAAGATGCAAGGGGAGCTATAAGGCTACACCACAACATGGTTATCAAATTCTCTCTCTCTCTCTCTCTCTCTCTCTCTCTCTCTCTCTCTCTCTCTGTCTCTCAGGGAGCAGCTACAGGGTCTATGAACAAACATTCAGAAGTGAATAACTCTGAGCCAAGGGGACAGAACTGCCAGGTTTTTAGCCTGTATTTAGTTAGCCACTGGGGATTTGCAGGCCTGTATGAAGAGCAAGTGCTTTTAACAATAGCAGTTTCCAAGTCCTTGTTAAAAAGCACTTACTTTGTTAATGAACACTTTACTCTTTTGACCTAATCACACTGGCATGCATGCATGCACGCATGTGCACTCACATGCGCGCGCGCGCGCGCGCGCGCACACACACACACACACACACACACACACACACACACACACACTATAACAGGCTTATGTCTGATTTGTTTCTGAAGTGATTCACATTTATGCATTACATATTACATGCCTGACCATTGCTTACATAAGGTGAATTATTTTCTTTGGTTCAAAGTCAGAGGAAAAAACAGTGGCTTGGTATTGTCTAATCATTATCTAAAAGACCCCGTCTTGAACCACAAAATTATTTTGCTCATTTTGCTTTCTCTGCAAAGAAAAAAAAATTTAGCTCATGTGAATTGTAACAGGAAGCAAATTAAGTCTGTCGATTCTTACCAGTATCAGCAACTAGAATCTGTAAAAACAGTATTAAAGCTGTTTCCTCAAGGCAGCTCTGTTGCCTCCTTTTGTCAGACTGTATAAATAATAATCTACTTATAAATTTACACTACCAGTAGACATGAGTTATTATTTATTTCATTTTACTCTTTTAGTGAGACAATGTCTTTCTAGGTAGCCTTGGCTATCCTAGACTGTCCTAGTTGAGGCTGGCCTCAAACTCACAGATGTCCACTTGCCCCACCCTCTGAGTGCTAAGATTAAAATGATACATCACCATTGTAGGCCAAGATTTGTTATTAAGCATTCAATCACAAAACAGGTATATTTTAAGAGCTCAGATTTAGCATTTGAATTTCTATATTCATATGCTGAAAACTTGGAGTTAAATAATTAAACTAGTAAAAGGAGTTCAACCTCCTTAAGTTAGCCTAAGAGGAGAGGCAGTTTGTAGGGGTGGTTAGAGCTATTACTCCATTTGGAGCTTCTATTTGAATTGTCATTGCCAAAGAAAAAGAAATAATGAAAAAAATCAAAGTATCCAATTATATCTTTAGAGCAATAAAAATCATTACCACATGATTTATACCTTTTAATGAATGATGCTGTGAGAATTTATGATAGGCTTGTGTATATGAGGGTATGTGTGTAGATATTTGTGTTGGTGTACACATGTAGGAATTTGAACTCAGGTCTTCAGGATTGCATAGTGAGCATTTTACCAACTGATCCATTTCCCCAGCCCTTGTTATAGTTTTTCAATATACAAGGTCACATACAGATGCTAGAAACACAGAAAAAAATGTTAAGGAGACAAAAAGTATATTTAATACAGATTTGCATGAAAAAAAATGAACAAAACCTTGTTACAGAATAGGCAGAGGTAAAAGACAGAAGTTACAAATTAGAAAAGGATAATTATTAATAATTATCTCAGGACTTTGAAAGCTTAATCAAACAGATAGCTTTAATAACTGCCAAGCCTAGAAGAATATTATGAAATAATAAATAAACCAAATAAATAAACCAAACAGTAAAATCATCCACTATTTTATTCACATTAGCAAGTACTCATTAAGCATTTATATTCTATACACCCTCTGAAGATGAGTGGGTTCAGTAGAAGACTATTAGACCCAACGACATGCCCTAAAAACATTTAAATTAGAATAGGCAGAGACAAATCTGGAAAATTTCAAAATAAATAGGAAATTAAGCATCATGTTAGACAGTAAGAAGGGTAGTGGTACAAAATGAATCAGGGAGGTGAGGAAGGGGACTTCTAGCTAAAAGTCACAAGTCTCATTAGGATATGGCAGACAGTCCCAGTGAGGGACTGATGGTTGATTAGACGCTTAGCTGACAGGAGGAGTCAATCATGTGACTCATGGCATAGGAAAGAAGACACAGAGAAAACAAAAGCAATGTAGAGAAAATTAAAGCAAATCGGCCAATGCATAATTATAGCTAAAATATTAAAGAATATAACAAAATTCTACTTATGTAGATACATGTTTAAACATTTTTGAAACTAGTTAAAGATGGATTTCTAGAAAAAAGCTAAAATACACAATATAAATTCCAAGCATACCAGAATTAAAATAATCAAAGACTCTTGTCTTAATTATGGTTTCTATTGCTGTGATAAAATACCATGACCAAAACCAAGTTGGGGTGGGAGTGGTTTATTTGGCTTACACTTCCATATTATTGTTCATCATTGAAAGAAGTCAGGACAGGAACTCAAATTGGGCAGGAACCTGGAAGCAGGAGCTGATGCAGAGGCCATGGAGGGGTGCTGCTTACAGGCTTGTTTCCCATGGCTTGCTTGCTCAGCCCACCTTCTTATAGAACCTTTCAGCTCAAAACATTCTTCTTCTTGGCACAACTGTATTTAATGGTGTTGGAAGCTGCCACGGCTAATTCTAATATGGAGTCAGAGAAAGGTGGTAACTTGGCGTAAAAGAGTGTGACCATTTCACTAGGCATCCTTCTGTGAATGAGCAATGAAGAGTAGAATCTAGCAAAATGAAGAAAGAGACTGAGAGGGACATTGGGTGCCAGTCTATCTTTTGAAGATAACATAGCATTAAAAACTCTAGCTGTAATGTTGATAGTGGATTCTAGGGATGTGTTATCAAATGTCTTTTGGGAAATAAACCATCAGAAATGTTGGCAGTGGTTGATTTACTCTGGTAAAAATGATGGTGGCATTCAGTAAGGTACAGTTGGTTTTAAAGATTGGATAGAAATGGACAGTCAGGCAAAAGCTTTGGAGATAGAGTTAGGACTGTTTCTTCTTTGGGTGATCAGATGAGTCAACAATGGCATTTGTTCAGAGAGAGAACTCCAAGAAAAGACATTCAGGAACATATGATAGACCCATTTTTTTTTTTCGGACACAGGAAAGAAAATATTATTAAATCAAAGTACAATTGTCTTGTCAGCCACTAACCCATTCTATGTCTTTTTAGGAACAAATGTTTATGGTTGCATCCTGTCAGAAATTCTGAGCTATACAGCTTCACCAGTGTTTACATTGTCTTTGTTCATTCAATAGTACCCCAATAAGTAATGAGAGGAAAGAGCTGAGAATTACACAAGACGGTTTTTAATGATTTTTTTTTTTTCACTAGGAAAATAAGTTTCTAGGGTCTTGAGTGTTGGATAGTCTCTGTCTTTTCCATTTGTGGCAACAACAACAATAAAATCACTTGAATTATTCAGGTTTATTTGTTAATATCTTTCATGGGGAGCTGCCATACCTCACAGTTCAAGTGTTTTCATGCTACCAACATGTAATTGCAATTTACTATGCAGCAAAAAATGATTTAAGAAAAATAGCATACACTGTCTTTATATCTCTTTATAGACAATTGCTTACATTATTCTGTTTTTAACTTTGCACTTGGATAAAATGCTTATGTATGTGTGTTTAGGTATGTCATATGGCAAGCCACTGCTCACCTTGGAAAAAAGTATTAAAATTATTTTGTGAGGATTGGCAGTTGCCTTAAAACTGTTGTGTCATTACACCTCAAAAAAATTCTGTGTTGAACAGTGAGATGAAGCTATCAGTCATTGCTGTTGGACATGCATGGGTATACAAAAGTAGAAGCAACCAAATAAAACAAAACAGCACAATCAGGAAACAAATAATAAGGAAGCCAAAATTGAAGAAAGAGAAACTGTTCATCAGTTTAAGACTCAGTCTTTCCAGGAAGAATATTATTAATGATGCTTCTGTGCATACACTCTTTACTCTTCGAACACCAGATTTTACTTTTTTATTTTTACGTGTATTTATTCTTCTCTTATATATTATATCCTGACTGCGGTTTTCCTTCCCTCCACTCTTCCCAGTTCTCCCCACCACCTCCTTTCCCTCCTAGATCCACTCCTCCGTATTCTTTCAGAATAGAGTAGACCTCCAGGAAAATCAACTGAACATGGCATAGCAAGTTACAATAATGCTGGGCACATACCCTCATATCAAGGCTGGATGAGGCAACCCAGTATAAGGAAAAGGGTCCCAAGAGCAGGTAAAAGAGTCCAAGATAACCCCCACTTCCACTGTCTGGAGTCTTACAAGAACAACAAACTACATAAACATACCATATACTCAGAGGACCTAGCTCAGGCCCATACAGGGTTGATGATTGTTACTTCAGCCTCTGGGAGTCCCTTTGAGCCCTGCTTAGTTGATTCTGTGGGTTTTGTTCTTGTGTTGTCTTCAAACCCTCCGGCTCCTACAATCATTCCTCTCCCTCTTCTATGAGACATGTACACAGTGGAGTATTACTCAGCTGGTTTTTTTTTTTTTAAAGACATCATGAAATTTGCAGGCAAATGGATGGAACTAGACAAAAATCATCTTGAGTGAGGTAACCTAGATTCAGAAAGACAAAGGTGGTATGTACTCACTCATAAGAGGATATTCGCTGCTAAGCAAAAGATGATCATACTACAATTCACAGCCTCAGAGAGGCTAAGTAACATGGAGGATTCAAGGGGGGAGGGGCGGGACTCACGGATCTTCTCGAGAAGGGGAAATAGAATAGATTTTGCAGGTGGACTGGGGGTGTGTGAGGATGGGAACAAGAGGGATGGGGGTGGCAGGGATGTAGGGAGAGAGTCCTGGGAGAGATGACTGGAATTGGGGGGCATTTCCAGGATGATGTGGAAACCTAGTGCAATGTAAACTCCCTGGAGTCTATGTGGATGACTCTAGAGAAGACCCCCTAATAACAGGGGATACAGAGGCTGAACTGGCCGTCTTAGTAGTGGGACTGGGATATCAACCCAGCCGCAAAACCTTTGACCTGCAATTTGACCTCCCTCAAGATATGCTGGGATAAAGGTGCTGCAGGACTTGTGAGAGTGACCAACCTGAGGCCCATGTCACTAGAGCGAGCCCACACCTTACACTTCCTCTGGAGGGCCAGGAACCAGAAACTGCATAGCCCAGAGACCTGGGATAGAACCAAACACAACTGGCAAAAAAAAAAAAAAAGAAAGGAAAGAAAGGAAAGGAAGAAAGGAAGGAAGGAAGGAAGGAAGAAGGAAAGAAAGAAAGAAAGAAAGAAAGAAAGAAAGAAAGAAAGAAAGAAAAAATGTCAACGAAATGATTCCTAATGATATTCAGCTGTACTCATAGACTGGCACCTAATCCAATCGTCATCAGAGAGACTTCAGCAACTGATGGGAGCAGATGCAGAGGAGGTCCACAGCAAAACAAACAAGTGTTAAATCTCACCTTCTGCGGAATGCATAATGCCAGCAGACACAGATACTGCTCTTTGAAGTGCTTGCATGACCTTAAATGGTATCCTATAAATCTTGGCATTTCTGTACCGAATTAGGCCACTTAAAGCCAAATGGATGGAGTCCTGGTGAATACTTGTGTCTTACAATATGTGCATGTAACTGTTAAATTTAATTTTAAAGCAAAAAAAAAAGATGAATATTTTCCATGCTGAGATTTAAAGGTAAATTCCAGGCTTACAGTTTAACCTTGTCTGCGGCTAAATGCTGAACAGGAAGCTAGGTGTTGCACAGGCTTAAAAATGTGATTCCTTACGCAGGAAGAAGATTAAAGTGTGAGCCAGGAGGCCAAAGTTTCTCCTTATCAAGGAGCAACTTCCAGCATTGCTCTGGGCAAGTGCTTTAATCTTCACGATACACAATCTGAACACTATGAATAAAAATACATGCCCCTTTGCCCTTTTTAATGTTGAGATTTTTCAACACTGCCAGGAAATAGCTTTAGGAACTTTATCTAAGCTAGGTGACAAAGTACTGCAACCAAAGCTATTTCTCAAAACCTTTTGAGAAGTGCAATTTCTTTTATTTTACTCTGGGAATTTAAAAGTGGATACCATACTGATAACTACATTGGTTATTATGGAGGATGTTATTATCAACAAATAATAACAAATTATTGGTTAATTGTGTTTCCTATATTAAAAACTGGAACTTGTGAAGACTGTAAAGATTTCTGTAATACTATAGTTTTTTTTATATTTATGAAAACCATGTCTTACTCTGTTGAAAAAGTTGAAAATACAAAAAGGACAGAACTGTATAAAAAATCTATAAAAAAGAGCATATAACTTTGAATTTTATGATCTTGAGCTGCTGCTAATAATTTTCCTTTTAACATAGCTAAAATTGTGATATGTATCCATATTTATTTACATTAACACTTCTGAAGTGTGATTTCCTATTTAACTTTACATCATAAATACATTTTGATTCTTGTTATTTGTCTTATGATTTAATTTTGATCATTGCAACATATTTACTTCTTTCAGAAACAATTTAGTGTTTGTTAACAGTTTTTCTTTTATTAGCTTTTACAAATAATACTCCTGTAAATAATGACTTTTTTAAATCTTTGCTTAAATCTTCTCTTCTCCCTGGGAGTTTGTGAATATTTTTAAACAATAATATTTATGATGAACCATCTCGTGTCAGTAGAGAGAGAAATTAGCGGATTGTAAACATTTGGAATATTCAGATGTCTACTACTCCTTCCAGTCAAGAAATACACACATCTTTATAAAAACCCTTAAATGCTCTTACCTTCTTGCTTTAGGATTCCTAACGTGTACTACTTGCTGTGAATTAATTCAGTACAAAATAATATGCTACATTGGGCATGAAAAAATCCAAGGCCAGTTAAAAGAGAGCCTCAGGTATTTTGATGGTTGAGAGCAAAAAGCAGGCTCCTCTCTGTAACGTCAGAAGTAGACGAGTTAAAAGATTAGAGGTCCTACAGTGGGAAGAGGGGGACTCAGCTATGTGCTTCATGACTCAAGCTTGGGTGGGGCATAATCTCTAATTCTGAAGGGATTTTGAAAAAAAGATTCTGACTTATAGTAAGTTAGTAATTCTCAAATCTAGGAAATAATTAACTTAAGAATTAATTAAAATATGATTACACTTCTAAAACTCTTCCCTGTTCTCCTTTCTCCTCCCACATCTCCCCTCTCTTCTACCACACAAATTCATGGCCTCCTCTTCTTTAACTGTTGTTATTACATATACATATAAATGGATAGGTACAGATCTGTAAATACATAAATAGAACCTTGTAGATGTAACCAACCGTCTTATTAAATAAGAAACACAGAGCCAATGTAAAGATAAAAGCCCAAGAGGTCAGAGCTAAGAGCCTTACCTGCCTGCTGCAGCTAGCCTCTTCAGCCAAGAGACCTCTCCGAAAAGGAGCTACTTCCTGTGTGTTTGTCTTTATAAAGACTTCCTGTTCTGCCTTCTCATTGATTGTAAACCCAACCACATGACCGTCTCGTCACTGCCTGTCTGTAGGTCACTCCAGGTCTTCTATGGTTGGTATTGAGATTAAAGGCGTGTGTCTCCAATGCTGGCTGTATCCTTGAACACACAGAGATCTACCTAGTTCTGCCTACCAAGTGCTGGGATTAAAGGCGTGCGCCTCCTTCAGCAAATCCTACTGGCATGCACCACCACAACTGGCTTTTGCTATGGCTTGCTAATAGCTCTGACCCCTAGGCAACTTTATTTATTAACATACAAATAAAATCACATTTCAGTACAAATAAAATACCACTATAAAACCTGCTGAGTCTGTTCAGTATTGCCTGCATGTATATTCCTAGAACTAACCATTTGGTATTGGGTAACTCATCAGGGGCTCATCCCTAGGGAAGACCATTTTCCCTCTCTCAGCAGGTGTTAATTGCCTATAGGTCTTCATTTGAGGGTGGGGTCCCAACAGACTTTCCCCATCTATGTTGGAATGTCAATAGTTGTTAGAAATGTTCGAGTCTTGTTTAGGCAGCCATATTGTTGAGATTTCACGTGTGTAGTTTCTCTGTCATAGCTAGAAGATAATCTCACAGCTGACTTTGTGGTCCTCTGGCTCTTACAATCTTTCTGACCTATCTTTTTGGATGTTTCCTGAGCCTCAGGAGCAGGGTTGTGTTGTAGATGTCCCAACTGGGGCCAGGCATCTCACACTCAAGTGTTCTCTGTACTTTGACTACATGTGGGTTTCTGTAACTGTCTCCTCCTACAAAAGGAAGCATCTTTAAGGAAGTGAAAGACCTATCTACACTTACCCGTGGGCATGAGGACAAGCATTTAGAATTCAGTTAGGAATTATACTTGTTTGGGAAAGTGGCAGTGGTAGATTCTCCACTAAGATCCACAGCCTCAATACCTATGTTTACTTGGATAGGTTTACAGTGCCAGCAAGATTTCCCTCCTGTTAACTGAGCTTTGAGACCAATTAGACAGCTGTTGGGTACTGCCCAGAAATTCAAACTTTACAGAAAGAATCATGAGCTGAACATCTGGCTAGGAGACTCTGAAGGCTGTGGTTTGAAAATATTTTCTGTGTTAGTTTGAATGTTATTGACCCCCATAATCTCCTAGGGAGTGGCACTATTAGGAGATGTGGTCTTGTTGGAATAGGTGTGGTCTTGTTGGAGGAAGTATGTCATTGTAGGGGTAGGCTTTGAGGCCTTTTCTGCTTCAGCTTTACTCAATGTGACAGTCAGTTGACTTCCTGTTGCCTGCAAGATATAGGACTCTGTTACTTCTCTAGTACCATGTCTGCTCACCTGCTACCATGCTCCCTGCCATGATGATAATTGACTGAATCTTTGAAATTGTAAGCCACCTCAATCAGATGTTTTCCTTTATAAGAGTTGCTGTGGTCATGATGTATCTTCACAGTAGTAGAAACCCTAAGACATCGCCCAAAGACTATGGGTTGGAAGCTTCAACCCAAGTTTGCTAGTATTAAAATGCGGAATCTATGAGGCATGGGTCCAGAGGGAGGAGCAGATCTTTGCTCCTCCTCTAGCCATCCTCAAGCTCGTAAGAGAAGCAGTGGTACACATTCCATTATCTCCGGCATAGCATAGATCTCCCAGCACAGCGCTGCTGAGCCATATGTGGATGAACACTTGCTTGGGCTCTGGAATGGCTTTATGTAATTCTCCTGGGATCCCACTTTGAGAAAGAGTGATACTTCCTTCTTTTTGGTGCTTTGGATAAAACTCAGGATCTTGAACAGGATAAGTGAGTGACTAACCACTGAGCTTCATCACCAGCCCCCTCTCCGGCTTGCTGTGTTGCCAGGTGACCTTTCTCTCTTGTATGTGTTCTTGATGTTCTGCTTCTACCTGCCAAGAAATCCCCAGTAGAGCACAGCCAATGCTAGCCTCATGCCCATGAGCCTCCAGAACTATATATTACACAAGCCTGACTTCCTTATAAAGCGGGGAAACTCAGTTTGTTCTAATAATGAAAAATGCATGCATACAGGGAAGATGCACATTGATAGTGGAAGATGAGTAAAGGTTTTAGAATTTGTGGCACATTGATTTTATAGGTCAGGAGAAAATCTATTGTATAGGTTGGAGATTGGATGTGTTATTTCTCTTAGTAGAGTTTTAACTTGTGTTAAAAGACTGGAATTAAAACATTACATACACACACACACACACACAC
>CABHPR010154832.1:3873-35420 GCA_902168415.1 Peromyscus melanophrys | reverse complement strand
TATCTCTGGGGGACATATCTGCCTCTGCTGCCTGCTTGCTAACAGACATAAGTTTAGGGCACTGTATCCTATCACAGGATAACAAGAAGTATGGCCGTTCTAGGAAAACGGGATTAGGGGAAATATACAATCAAGGAAGAGGCAGTCCCCAGAGTGAGCATCCTCCCCCACAGGCCCCTTGGTTCTCTCTTCTCACTCCCAGTCTTTCCTAAGTATTTCTATATTGGTGTTAAACATTTTCAGGTCTGGGGACAACCACCCAACATGCACAAGCAAACGTAATAACCCTTTAAGAAGTTAACGAGGCTGCATCTGAGTGCTTTGTAGGCACCCAGAATTGAATCGATCCACGGTGCCAATGACAGCCATCTAGAAAAATGTCCTGACTCTGGTGCTCTAGACCCAGAGTTCGTTAGCAAAGATGGACGAGACCCAAGGGACACCCCTTCCCCCACAGAGTCACCACCCTCTCCCCAGCCCCTCTCCAGCGTCTCCCAACGCCCATGCCAACCCCGGAGTCAAGCTGCATGCTCTACTTATCCTCACATTTCTGCCTGGGGTACGCACCATGGGAGGTGCTGGCGTCGGCATGATGGCAGTGGGTGGGATGGCGTGGGGGAATGGCGTGAAGGTGTGCTGGTGCGTGTGCTGATGTGTGTGCTGGTGCTGATGCTGGTGCTGATGGAATTCGGTCCGCAGGTAGGGCGGAGGGCCCAGGGATGCCCCTCGGTCGGCGCTCTGAGAGGCCAGGAAGCGTGTGTTCAGTTCCTGCCTCAAGATGTCTTGTTCTGGAAAAGAAGAAAAGGGAGGTAATGGCAGCGGCAACTTTTCCTTCACCACGGAACATCCTGGTTGCAGACATGTCCAGTGTGCATACCACACACCAGTGCAGCTCAGGACAGCTATGAATTTGGCCCGACACAGAATTGTGAACTTATTTATTAACACATTGTGACATTCTTGTCTTGTTTTGTTTTAAACTGAGGGAGAGTCTCATGTAACCCAGAACGACTCTGAACTCCCTACACAGCAGAGAATGACCTTGAACTCCTGATCCTCCTGCCTCTGCCTCCTGAGCTCTGGGACGGTGGGCATGCAACACTATACGTGGTTTTATGTAGTGGTAAAGAGGGAACCCAGGGCTATATGCATGTTGGACAAGCACTTTACCAATGGCGCTACATTAGTAGCTGCCACAATGAGACTCATGTGCGCGCGCGCACACACACACACACACACACACACACACACACACACACACACACGCACAAGCATATCTAAGTACTGTGGTACAGTGAGACACATCAGTCATTCATTATCCATCTGTTAATACCACCAGGTTCCCGTGCCTTCTTCAAGGATTGGTACAGCTCTATGAAGTGGCATATAACATGGCCGGACTAGATCAACATCAGAGCACAGGTTTGGCGAATAGAGTCAGGAGAAAAGAACTATAAAATCTATGACTAGGTCAGTTCATATTGTGTGTGTGTGCACATGCTCACATTTGCACGTGTGTCAGGCACGTGTGTGGAGGCGAAACATCAACGTCAGGTGTCATTCCTCAGCTGGGGGGGTCCATATTTTTCTTTAAACAGACATTTACTTTAGCTGTTAATTAAATTTACTTATTTATTTATTTGTGTGGGGGTGTGCACATCACCACATGTGTGGGGCTATAGGAAAACTCTGGGGAGTTGTTCTCTTCTTCCACCAGGTAAGCCCTAGGGACGGAAGTCAAGTGGTCAGCTGTTGTGACAAATGCCTTCACCTACTAGCCATCTCACTGACATCGCCTTGGTGTTTTGAGACAAAGCTCTCACTGGCCTGTACCTCACCAAGGTGACTAGACCGGCTGTCCAGGGAGCCCCAGGATTCCTCCAGTCTCTATCTCCCCAGTGCTGGGATCTCAAGTGTGCACTACCATCCCTGTCTTTTTTATATGGGTTATAGGAACTGAACTGGGACCTCAGCTTTGCAAGGCAAGTCCTATATTGAGCCTTCTCCCTAGCCTCAGCATGTCTGTCTTTAACATTCTAGGGCATATTGTCATCTGAACAGCACATAAAGAGGACCCTACTGGAGAGACGGCTCAGCAGTTAAGAGCTCATATTGCTCTCGTAGAGGACCTGCCTTCGGTTCTAAGCAGCCATCTCACACAGCTCACAGAGGATGCCCTCTTCTGGCCTTTTTTTGGCTACCTACACACATGTGGATGTATCACACACAAACACACCACACCCACACCCACACCCACGCGCGCGTATACAAAAAATTAAAATAATAAAAGCAAACATAATACAAGATAGAAAGAGGTCCTATTTGACACAATAAACCCCTACACCAAGACACAACCTAAAGATTCTGGGGTGAAATACACAGGCCCATAACTGCTGTCACAGTTTAAATGTGTGTCACAGAGCACACGCCATCATGTGCCATATAATTTTCACTCAGTGGTGACGTCATTAAAAAAAGGTGTGACTTAGGCCCTCCATTTTCTTTTTTTTGTTGTTGTTGTTTGAGACAGGGTTTCTCTGTGTAGCTTCTGGAGCCTATCCTGGAACTTGCTCTGTAGAACAAGCTGGCTTCGAACTCACAGAGATCCACCTGCCTCTGCCTCCCGAGTGCTGGGATTAAAGGCATGTGCCACCACCGCCCGGCGTCACTCCATTTTCTTGCTCAGCATCAAATTCACCACGGCTTTGCTGGGCAATTTAGAGACTTTGGGATTTACCTCTGCTGAACCTCAGTCACAAACGATATGAAGAAGGCTCAAAGAACACATCCAAGAGGGGTGGAAATGGTGACGTGACAGAGTCCAGTGGTGAGGTGAGGTGACGAGCGAGGGGCACCAGGGGTACGGGTGTACCAATGGGGCTGCCTCATCTTACCTGAGTAAGTGCTCCCCGCGGGATGCCCGGGCACCTGCAGACTTCCAGACGTCAGCGGTGGGGGAGGAGGCAGAGCAGAGGGAGGGGCAAACATATTGGGGTGATGTGAGTGGGCGGGGGGCTGGAGGGTGGGTGTGAAGCTGTGTAGGGGGCTGTGGTTGGGCAGAGAGAGGGGGAAAGGAGAGGCGGAGGGGTGGTGGGAGATGTGAGGAGGGGCGGGCTGGGTCTTGGCTGGAGTGTTGCTTCTGCTGCCAGAAGAAGAAAGAAAAGGAGAGAAAGTCAGCAATTTCTTTTCTTTTCTTTTTTTTATTTGGTTTTTTTGAGACAGGGTTTCTCTGTGTAGCTTTGCGCCTTTCCTGGAACTCGCTTTGGAGACCAGGCTGGCCTCGAACTCACAGAGATCCGCCTGCCTCTGCCTCTCAAGTGCTGGATTAAAGGCGTGCGCCACCACCGCCCAGCCAGCAATTCCTTTTCTGTTGTTCATTTTTTCCCCCTTTATTACAGTAAAAGACGGTTTTTTTGAGACAGGGTTTCATGTAGCTCAGGCTGGTCGCCATCTCACTATATCAGAGAGGGTGAACTTGAACTCGTGATCCTCAGTGCTGGAATCACAGCTGTGCACCACCACGGCCAGGTTATGCAGTGCTGGGGGTGGAGCCCAAGATTTCATGCCTGCCAGGCAAGCATTCTACCAAATGAGCTGTATCCCCAGGAAGGAGAGTGGGAGGGAGGGAGGGAGGGAGGGAGGGAGGGAAGTCAGTCCTTGGCTGGTGAGACAGCTCAGTGGGTAAAGGCTCTTGCCAACAGTCTGACAACCAGAGTTCAATCCCTGAGACCCCACATGATGGAAGGAGAGAACTGAATTCTACAAGATACCCTCTGACCTCTGTATCTGGCACATATGTGCCCACACATACAAACACACACAAATAAATACATAATTTCAAAAATCCTATCTCCCTGCCTACAGCCATCCAACACGTCTGACTTACCCCCCTTCCTCTTCTTCAATGCCCCCTGGCTCCCAGTATTCTTGTGAACCACAGACAGCTGTGTACCACCCTAGTTACTAGACACAGAAGCAGCCAGGAGCTACTGTTCCGTGGCTGGATGCACTCCCCAGACCCTGTTCAGACGGCTCCTCCTGCCTCAATCGTCAGGATCCCTCCTATTTCTGCTGCAAAAATTTCACCTCCACTCTACCAGGGGTCCAGCCTTCCCACCTTCCAGGAGCCACACTAGCAGCTGAGGTAAGAAGATAGCATAAAATGATTTTCTGAGCCCTCCCCCACTTCTGCTGCTGTCACCTTGGGAATGAGGGCAGCACAAGTGAGGGGTCAGGCTTGGGAGGGCTTCACCTCCTGTGAGATCAACGTCTGGGCATATAGGTCAGAGTTTATCCAGATTAGGTTCAAGACGGGAAGGCCCATCCTGAATGTGGACAGTACCACCTCACGGAATGGTGCTGTGGGACGTCTTTCTGTACGCCGTGAGTGTGTGTTGCTCTGACCGGTTGGTAAATAAAGCTGCTTGGCCAATGGTGAGGCAGAATGAGGTTAGGCGGGACATTCCAACTGGAGGGAGAGGAAGAGGAAAGGAGAGGAGGAAGCAGACGCTGTCCCGCCGCCGTCCAGGGTAAAGCCACGCAACACGTGGCGACATATAGATGAATAGAAATGAGCTGTTTAGTTATTAAGAGCTAGCTAGCAAGAAAATGGAGCCATAGGCCATGGCCATGCAATTTGTAATTGACATAAGCCTCTGTGTGTTTACTTGGGTCTGAGTGGCTGCAGGACCAGGTGGGACATACGAAAACTTCTCCAGCTACGGAGTGGAGGTGGGGTCAGGGGTGGTGGTGGTGGTGGTGGTGGTGGTGGTGGTGGTGGTGGTGGTGTTGTTTCTGGATTGACTGAAAAGGAGAAATCAGGCTGAGCACCAGCGTCCATCTCTCGCTGCTTCCTGACTGTGGATGCCATGTGACCAGATGCCTCAGGCTCCTCAGGCTCCTGCCACTATGCCTTGCGCCTCCCTCCATGCCCCCGCCCCCATGATGGGCTGGACCCTCTTCTGGTTCAGAGGATCATGAGATGGACCTGACCCTGTGGGGAAGGTACATGGGAAACAAAGGAGTCCCTAAACCATCCAACGGGAGGCAGTAACAAAGATGGAGCCTGGGGACAGTGGTGGAGCTAGAATTAGCACCCTAGAGGCCGATCTCTCCCCTCTTCTTTCCGGACATCATTTGAGCAACTCTGTCAACTTTCCTTTGTGAGGCCTGATAGAGCCAAAAGGAACTTGGCTCTCCAGCAGGGATTCTCTTTCAATCAGAGCTGGGTGACCCGCAGCGGGAGAAAGGGCCGCCTAACAAAAGAAACCCAAACTCCTAGGGTCCCAGGCCTCTGGAAATATCAGTACGGCTTTCTTAAAATGCAGCCCCCACCAGAGGCACAGAGCCTCCCTTCTCACTCTCCCCATGAAAAAAATCTTCAAGTGTGCCTCAGTATGCCTGCCCCGCCCTGACCCCTGCCCTCCACGAGGGCGCCCTGGTACAACCTCCAACTTTTGTTTGTTTGTTTATTTTGAGACAGGGTTTCTCTGTGTAGCCATCCTGGAACTCACTCTGTAGACCAGGGTGGCCTTGAACTCAGAGATCTTCATGCCTGTGCCTCTGCCTACCCAGTGCTGGGATTAAAGGCATGCGCCACCATGCCTGTCTCCTCCAACTTTTTCTGAAGCCCCCTTTCTCTCCTTCCTATATTACCTCAAGTCCCTGAAGGAATTTTATCCCCCCACCCACCAATGTCCTCAACACCCAACCCAAGAGACCCACACTCCACATCTCCCTGTCTTTCGGCCTCACCGATTAAAAACCAGGGCAAGTTGCAAACATACAACACTAGTGTCTCCAACCTTTTGCATGGTGACCCCTGCCCTATGGAAGATCAGGGTCACTCACCTTAAGCTGTTGAGACTCAGGCTACTGCTGTTGTAGGCCGAGAGTGGCTGGGAGAGGCTCTGGGAAGAGGGATGTGACTGTACAGGCGGAAGGGCCTGCTGAAGCAGATGGCTGGGGGACTGCGGCCGGGGCGGCCGCTGCACCTGAGGCTGTGGGGCAGGCTGCAGCTGGGCTTCTGGGGGGCCTTGGACTGGCTGTGTACTTGGAGGAGGAAACTGGGGCGGAGCCTCCGTGCGCTGGACCAAGTCTGGGTCTGGAGATGGAATTTGGAGCTGGAGTTCCGCCTGGGGCTGGGATGGTAGCTGGGGGAGCTGAGGATGAGGGTCTTTGAGCACCACGGGTTCAAAGACAGGCTCTTTGCAACAGTCCTGGCTCTTCTCCTGGCTTCTCTCTAGACCCGAGATCTTGGGGACAATTGGCCCCGCATCTTGGTGGTCGTGTTCAGGCAGCGGGCCAACACCTAATTCTGGATCTGAATGGGAGAGAGAAGACACAAAAACAGGGGGACTGTGAAAGACAGCAAGGGACCAAGAAGGACAAGTCAGCTTTACAGACAGGGTTTCTCTGTGTAGCCCTGGCTGGCCTCGAACTCGCTCTGTAGCCCAGGCTGGCCTCGAACTTCAAGATCCAATTGCCTCTGCCTCCCAAGTGCTGGGATTAAAGACTCGCACCACCAGCGCCTGGCTATGAAGTCTTTATTATAGCACATAAGATGGATATCGGGTTGGTAAGGGTGACATTTGATGTTTTCCCTTTGACGAACTGCAGCACGTCTTCAAGTTCAGTCACTTACGGCTCAAAGGCGGAAGGTAACTCCCTGCAAGCGTCCTGTGAAAACGCCGGAAGTTCTGTGTTTCCACACTAGCTGCAGGGAGACGGCAGAGCCAGGTGTGTGGTGGCACACCCCTGTGATCCCAGTACTTGGGAGGCAGGGGCAAGAGGGTCAGGAATTCAGAGCTAGCCTTGGCTAGGTAGGGAGTTTGAGGCTAGCCTTGGCTGCGTGAGATCCTGCCTCAAAAATCAAACAAGGCAACAGAAACCACTTGGACGAAATTACATGAAGGGACGTAACAAATATTGTCAGTCTGGCCTCAGTGCTGAAAACGGCCTGTGTAAACATACACATGTATGCATAGGTTGACAAGACAGCATACCAAAACATGACTCTGAGCCCATGATGATTTTTTCCTCCACTTCTCAATGTCTCTATCATGAAAATGTATTACCAGGCAAGAGACAAAGAAAGGAAAGTATTACATTTTAAAATGAGTTCCTCCGCCCTCAAAGTCACTGCTTCCACCCTTTTAGAACTGTCACCTAGTGAATGATATTTGTTTTTTTTTTTAAGTAGGTCTCCAAAATGGCTCCTCAGGTAAAAAGCGCACGCCACCAAGCCCGGATCTCATCCCGAGGTCCATGTTGGTAGGAGATAAGCAACACCTGCAAGCTGCCCCTTGACTGCCACACTCGTGGTGGCATGCGTGGGCATGCGCACAAATACAAAGAGTGGCTTCTGCGGTTTACTGAAGTTACCCAGGATGGGTTAGCCTACCCTCCAGAATGATTGGCTATTTCCTATTTCCCTCTACCTGACCCCAACACCGATAAAGCATCAGTGTTCCAGCTTATGTCCAATGCTCCTGCTATCTCAAAGTCAGTGATCTGCCACCAAGAGACATGTTAGACACTGGGTTTGATGGTGGCCATCTGTGAGGGTGAATCTTTATTGTCAACTTAACAGCATGTAGAATTGCCATGGACACACATCTCTGGGTGTATCCATGATGGAGTGTCTATGTAAGTCACACTGAGGTGGGAGGGCCCACCCCGAAGGAGGGCAGCACAGGCTGTCCACAGACTAGGGTCCTGAGCTTCATGAAAAGGAGAAAGCAAGCTGAACACCACCATTTCTCTCTCTGTATTTCCTGACTGTGGATGTCATGAGACGGAACACCTTCTGCACCTGCCGCCATGTCTTCCCCGTCATGATGGGCAGCTGTCTGTCTTCCTTAAGCTGTTTCTGTTTGGGTGTCTGTTCCCAGTAAATACAGAGTAACTAATGCTCTGTATGATCAGAACAAAGAGCCTTTCATGGCCAACCCTGACTGCTAAACATTTCCTTTCCTTTGTAGCTTCTTTTGTAGGAAGTTAGAGTAATGAGGGCTAGTGGGATACTCCGTGAGCAAAGGCGCTTGCTGCTAGGCATGGCCATCTGAGTTTCCACCTGGCCATATGGTGGAAGAAGATCAACTCCAGCAAATTGTCCTCTGACTTCTACATGGGTACACACACACACACACACACACACACACACACACACACACACAAAATGTAATATTTTAAAGATTAAAAAAAGAGAGAGTGATGAAAAGCCAAGTAGATGGAAGATCAAAATTAGAATAAAAGAAATAGCCTGGCACCCACTGGGGCAGGGGCTGGATGCTTCCCACGGTGTTTAAGAACCCCGGGATCTCAACGGCACACACAATCCTCAAGCTGAATGGCATGGACCAGGAAAAGAGCAGGCAGTTTTGAATCATATCCCATGCCCAGCACTGTGTAAGGACACGAGATTGTGCCATCTAAGCATGCGCAGTGCAGACCTGGCTCAGAGCGGACTTCAGAAACTGCCAAAACACCTGTAAAATCCTTCTTCCAAAGGAAGCGACCTACATTATGCAACAACCATGTACTCACCTCACTTCCCCTCCGGTTTCCACCTCCCCAGGGCTGGGACAGCACCTGTGCGTCACTACACTTAGTTTTTTTTGCATGTCCCTTCTGAGACTCTGAACTCAGGTCTCCCCATTTGCATAGCAAGCTCTTGACCCACTGAGCCAGTGCTCACAGCACATTTCCACTGAGTTCCCAGAGCCGTCTCATGTTATATGCTACAGGAAGAAGCTAAGCCTTCAGAGCTTCAACCAACACCCTAAAAGCAAACAGCGTCCGCTCAGAGCCACACGCCTGTCCTGTCCCCGGGGGTTTACTGTGAGAACTGGGCTTCTCCTCAGGAGAGACGTTCCCTATCTTGGCAATATATGCAATCCTGGATATATATACTCCTGAGGGGCATGGGTAAAATTGCTCCCTAGTCTGTTCACACTATCTGCTACGGCCCGCATGGGGACCGACGGTAGCTAACCCAGTGCGATCTGTCTGAGTGGTTTATGTGTGAGCACCACAAAAACTTCTAGAATGAATCCATAAGCCGTTCTAATGGTGATAGAAATGGAACTAAGCCTTTGAATGTTTAGTCAAAGAAAGAGTAGGAAAAGAGGAACTCAATGTTTTTTTTTTTTTTTCCCCTCTCAGTTAAGTTTGGAATTGCATCATCTCCCAGTGTCCCTAACAACCTCAACATTCCAGTGTGGTCACATGTAGGAGCCCACCATTATCCTTGTGTGACACTACGCCTTTTCCTTGTCCTCTTTATTTTTGAGACAGAGGCTCATATACCCCAGGCTGGCCTTGAACTCCATATGCAGCCAAGGAAGACCTTGAACTTCAGATCACCTACTACCAAAACTCTTTTCGTTAGGAGATCACAGGTGTGCACCACAAAGCCTGGTTTATGTAGTGCTGGGGATCAAACCCAGGGCTTTATGAATGCCAGGCAAACGCTCGGCTCCAACCCCAGTTTTTTTCTGTTTTAAAGGACCAGTCTACTAATCATTAGTAGACTTTTGGTGTGTATAAGAATGTGTGGTTTTGCCGGGTGTTGGTGGCGCACGCCTTTAATCCCAGCACTCGGGAGGCAGAGGCAGGCGGATCTCTGTGAGTTCGAGGCCAGCCTGGGCTACCAAGTGAGCTCCAGGAAAGGCGCAAAGCTGCACAGAGAAACCCTGTCTCGAAAAACCAAAAAAAAAAAAAAAAAAAAAAAGAATGTGTGGTTTATATGAGCGGATATGTGGGGGCCTATACATGAACATGGAAGCCAGCGGACATTGGGTATCCTGTTCTATCACTTTCTTCCACCTTATTTTTTTGAGACAGGGTCTCTTTCTGAAACTGGAGCTAGACTATGACCCAGAAAGGCCCCAGTGATTCTCCTGTCTCCATATTCCCCTCAGTGTCCGGGTCATAGGCACACACCATGGAGTGCTAGGGGTGTGAACTCAGGTCCTCTGGCTTGCATAGTAAACTATCTTACGTACTGAGCCCGACCACTAGTCCCCTTAAGTTGACTTTTACAATCCATCTGTGCAATACATTCTTTATAGGAAAATAACGTCTCTTGTCATTTTCTTTTATTTACTTATTTGTTTGTTTGTTTGCTTGTTTTTCTAGACGGGGTTTCTCTGTGTAGTTTTGGTGCCTGTCCTGGATCTCACTCTGTAGACCAGGCTGGCCTCGAACTCACAGAGATCCGCCTGGCTCTGCTTCCCGAGTGCTGGGATTAAAGGCGTGCGCCACCACCGCCTGGCCTCTTACCATTTTCATCTCCCTTTGCTTTCTTGTCCTCAATGTAGCATAAAGAGAATATGTTCCAATACAAACTTGAAGTTACAAGTCTTCACAAGTGTAGGGTGCGGTAAAGAGGGCTGACTTCAGCCATCAGAAATAACCCCACTGACAAAATGCTACAGATCAGTGTCTAGAGCCCAAAGGACATGTCCCCCGTCCTTGCACACAGACGACGGTTCAGGTCACCAGAACAGTAGATTGGAGGCTTGGGAACTACCCTGTCTCGACTCACGCGCTCAGACACGTGTCCTTCAGAGAAGCCTGCGGACGAGGGTGGCGGAGGGGAGTGTCTGCTTCTTCAACAGCTGAAGGTCTAGCTGCCCTGTGCTGCAGCCCAACATGACCGATGTCCCACCCCCTCTTAGTTCAGTTCTGGCTGGACCACCCTCACCATAAACACCCAGTTATGCCACCTATCTGTTTCACCACACTCTCCAGTGATGCTTCCTGTCAACTGCGTAGCGCCTTTCTGGGCAGCCACTATTGGGATTAGCCACCCTCCAGCCCCTCATGGGTGGATTTCAAGCATGTCTTCTACGGCTGAACTACATCCCAGCACTTGCAGGAATGTCTACATCTGGGGACAAGTTCTCCTCGGTAAGTTGCCCAGTGTGGCCTCGAACTCACTCTGCCGCTAGGACAAGCCCTGAACTTGCCATCCTCCTACCTCAGCCTAAGTAGCTGGAATTTCAGGCCTGAGCCACCACACTTGACTCCGCTACTTACTTCAAGCTAGTCGCTGTCAACAGCCCTTCTAATGACCAGCTATATATACCACACTTGCTGCTTGGGAGAAATGGGCTTAGGCACTAATTTGTAAATGAACACAGAACGCATTATTTTACATAATGATGTATTACATCTTCTCCCCTCAATATAAACAAATAAATGTGTATTTGGGTACCAATACAGCTTATCGCTGTTGGAATTTTAATACAACTTTACCTTTGTTAAGACTTATTTTTACTTATGTGTTAATATGTATGCATATGTGCGTGTGTATATGTGACCGCAGAGGCCAGAAGAGGGCTTCAGGTCAGATCCCTTGGAACTGGAGCTACAGTTGGTTTAGAGCTGCCAGACATGGATGCTGGGAACTGAACTCAGGTCCTCTGCAAGAGCAGCAAGCGCTCTTAAGGGCAGAGCCATCTCTCCAGCCCTTCAGCCTCAGGGTTTTTTTTTTTTTTTTTTTTTTTTTTTTTTTTTTTTTAAGACAGAAGGGTCTCTTCAAATCTTACACCTCTTTCAGTTCTGAACACAGTGTCACCCAGAGCCTGAATGCCTGATTTCTTTAACTACATAATAATCAATTTACAAAAATCTAAGCAAGTTCCTTTATAAGCGCAATTCTAAAAGGAAAAAAAAAATCGCCATAATGAGAAAAACACTCAATAAACAATTACACATTAAGCCAGAAAAATTATGCCTCTTTGGAGTCGTTTCTGTAATTGGACAGTATACTGCAATAAAATAATAGCATAGAATACAAGCCAGTGGGAAATAATTAGATGTCATTTTGATGTTTAAGGGGCCATTTTCCATATATAATAAAACTAATGTTCTGCTTTGGATCATAAAGGATTCTAATAGCTTGGTTATTTTTGTATTACAAGAAAAAAAAAGTAGGGCAATCAAGAGCATAGAGCTTTTTAATAACCAGGGATGGGTGGGGCCCTGCTGCTATCCGCCTATGGTATGCATGCATGTGGACTCCGCCACAGCCTACAGACCTCGTGAACACAAACACACGGAAGGAAAGGTAAATAAGAAAATATAAACAGTCTTACACCAGGGAATGGTTCTGTAGAAGTGTCACAGGATTTCTATGCCTGCATGCTTTAGCTATTTATTATATATTATTATATGATGTAGCTATTTATTGCATGCCTGTGTATGAGTGGTGCATGTGTATACATGCGAATGTGTGGGTACGGGAGCATGTGCACGTGTATGAAGAACAGAGGTGTCTTCTTCAATTCTTACTTTTTAAAGGATTGATTTAGCCAGAGGTGGTGGCTCAGGCCTCTGTTCACAGCACAGGTGGAGCTCTGTGAGTTCAAGGTCAGCCTGGTGTACAAGCCAGCCTGGTTCTACAGTGTGACCCTATCCCAAATTTCTTTTTTAAATTTATTTTTACTTGGATATGTGAAGTGGTAGTGGTATATATACATGTGTGTAAGTGCCTGGAGGCCAGAAAAGAGCGTTGGGTCCCCCTAGAACTGGAGTTCCAGACTGTTTCAAGCCACTGAATGTAGGTGGCTCCTTGGGTAAGGGCAGTTTTGGCCAAGCCTGGCGACCTGAGTTTGATCCCTCAAACCCAATGGTAGACAATGACAAACTTCTCTGTAAGCTGTGTCCTAACACCCATACAAAGAAGCTTGCCCACTCTCCGCCCCAAAGTAAACAAATGTAAAAAAATGGGGAAGAGGGAGTGACCAGAAGGGGTCATGGATGTCTGTGACCACTCTGGCCCAGGGAGAACTGAGACAGGCAGACCGTTGGAGTCTCTAGTCCCCCAGTCCACCAATCATTGAGCACCTAGTGAAGGGAAAGAAAAGACAGTGTTTGAAAAGATAAGGCTTCTGGGCACAGTGGCGCACACCTTTAATGCCAGCACCTGGGAGGCAAAGGCAGGCAGGTCTCTGAGTTTTAGGCCAGCCAGGGCTACAAAATGAGACCCTATCAGAAAAAAAACCAAACAAACAAAAAAGATCATGTGGACAATAGTCAAAGAAGACACCAGATGTTGATGTGTGGCCTCTACTTGCATGTGCATGCATACAACACACACACACACACACACACACACACACACACACACACACACACACACATATAAAAATATGCAGACAGAAGGTTTGAGATGCTGGTCAGCAGTGGACTGTGTGCACAGAATCTCCCAGTGAAAGGCTGCGAGTGTGGCTTAATGGCAGAGCACTTGTTGAGAACACACAAGGCCCTATGTTCAGTCCCCAGTGCTGGAAAAGCAAATAAACAACCAGGGAAGGTAAGGGGCAATGATTACATACAGAAGGCTTAAACAAAGAGAAAGCCAGTGTACCTCGCTTTCATGGGACAGAAACATGGTTTAATCAAAACACAATAAAAATCTCTAGCATAGGAGCCAGTGGCCTGGCTCACAGGCAGAGGTGTTTGCTGCCAAGCCTGATGATTTGAATTCGATCCCTGGTATCCACATGATGGAAGAAGAGAACCAACTCTAGCAAGATGTCCTTGGACCACCACACATGTGCATTGGCATGTGTGTACCCCTTCCTAATAAATTAATAAATTTCAAAAATCTTTGGCATAGCAAAAGACTTAGAATATATCTCACAAAACAACCAATGAATTAAAAAAAAAAAAACCCTGATTTATAAACCACAGGCTTCTCTAAATATTCAGGAGATAAGAAAGACTTATTTTAAAGAGTTTTAAAAAATTACTAATTAGGGCTGGTGATATTGGTGATGTTGCACACCACGCAAAAGCAGTTGCTATGCAAGTCTGGTGGCCGGAGCTCCATCACCAGATATCATGAGGAACCAGTGAGCAGACTGAGAAAGTTCTCTTCTGACCTCAGTACGTGTGCACCTGTGTACACCCACACACCCTATCACCACCACCACCAATAATAATAATAATAATAATAATAATAATAATAATAATAATTTACTCATTATTTAATGTTCTGATGTCTAATTTTCAGTCTTAAAGATTTTTTAAATTTTGTATGTATATGTGTCTATCAGGGTGTATACCACATGTGTTTAGATATCTGCAGAGGCCAGTCCCCTGGAGTTGGAATTACAGGCAGTGTGCAAGACTCAACATGGGTACTGGGAACTGAACTTGGATCTGATAAGCCATCTCCCCAGATCCTGGGGCTCCCCATCTGGCCAGCCGAGTCTAGGTGGTGAGTTCCAAGCCAGTGAGAGACCCTGTCTCAATGAGTGGATGGCTTTCTGACAAACACTGCTGTGCTGCTAACCTGCACTGGAATGAACACAAGTGCGCATGCTCACCTATACCTATGTATACACACACACACACACACACACACACACACACGCACGCACACGCACACGCACACGCACACGCACACACTCTCTTCTTTAGTATCTTAACAAACAACATATACATATCGACTAAATTCCCCCACCTTTTTTAAAAACAGGATGTCATGTAACCAGGCCAGCTTTCAACTTCCTGTGTAACTGAGGATGGTCCTGAACTCCTGATCTCCCTGCCTCTACTTCCTGGGGGCTGGGATTACAGGTGTGTACCGCCTCGCCTGGTTCACGCAGGACTGGGATGCAACCTAGTATTCCACGCATGCTAGCAAGCTCTCTACCAGTGAAGCTCCATCCCCAGCCTTTAATCTGTCAGCGATGAAACGTCTTGTCCCAGACAGCAAGTCCTCTAAGCCCATGGCTTGCACTGCATCTCTCTGCACAGAACGCACATGTACTAAGGAGCAGCCACAGATGAGGTAAATTCATGATGGAAAGAGTCTAAGGTTCCGGACTCTAAGGAATGGGTCAGTGTGGGGGAGAACCTCCAATGAGTTACAAAAGACATCTGGGCACTGTCCTCCTCCACACGGTAATTAACTTATTAGTATGCAACATTGGGGCGACCTAATGTTCCTTACTCACTCCTTTACCAATACATAACAAGCTTATGTGTTAGAACACGGTCCTCCCAGGAAAGCAGCTGACAACTTTATCACATCAGTTGTGCCTGCCCCAGCATCAACCAGGACCTGTGCTGTAGAAGGTTGACGTTCCCTCCTAGAACGACGGGATGGAGAAGGTCTTTAGACCCTCACGAGAGAGTCCAGCCACCCACTCCTCCCAGCTATTTGTACAAATTCTGCCCTAACTGCACTTGGTCTGGGGCCTGAGGGACTCTGAGGTGCTGGCGTATACAGGTTGTGGAAGGTTAACTGAGAGGCTCCTTCTATGTGGCTATGGGGAAGCCAGCCATCATTCATGCTCGGTGAAGACTTTCCAGTGAGGCTGCTTTGGGATCACTCACATTCCTTTCAAGAAGCCATCACCTATCATCTGTGAGTAAGCCCAATAAACTCATTGGTTCCCCAGGGTGAACTTTGGTGGAATCATACTTTGGTGTGTCGTTGGGGCCTTTGTGAGGAGTGGGTGATGTTATTTACAAAGCATACACACACACACACACACACACACACACACACACACACACACACACGAGCCTTTAACACAGGGGTCTATCAATTCCCAGTGCCAGACTTTTTTAATAATTAATTTGCATATTAAAATGTTTATTGCTAATTGGATACAACCTAATAATGAATATATACTGTATTTCACTGCTAATTAAAACCTCAATAAAAACAGGCAAGGACTCCTCTCCATGTCAAGGTGAAGCCCCAGGCTTCAGGGCTCTGAAACACATCTCTCCCCGTCCTGGTGACTTCATTACCCCCATGTGCTCCTTGAGGATGCTGAAGGGCAGAGTTGTGTGAGGGTGCATGCTGGGAACTGAACCCAGGACTTCCTGCATGCGAGAAGAGCACGTTATCCATTGAGCCACTGCCTCAAGACACAGCTCAAGGTTTTTCTTGCATCACACAGCCCGGGAAGGTAAATCCCACTTGACCTGATTCCAGTTCCCACAGAATTAACACTTGACTCATTTACGTCACAGTTTTAAGTGGTAGCGAATGTAGTTTAGCCATTTGTGACCCTCAGTTTCATACAGCTTCAGCTTTACACAATGTAGACTCATCCCTGGGAACAGAGTCTCAATGAGGGACTGTCTGGCCTGCGAGCCATATCCCTGAGTGATTTTCTTAAAAAAAAAAATGTTTTAAATTTCATCTTTATTTATGTGTATGTGTTGTCTGAATATACACCATGTGCATGCGGAGGCTAGAAAGGGGCAGAGAACTCCCTGGAACTGGTGTTACGGGCAATCGTGAGATACTCAGTGTAGGTGCTGGGAATTGAACTTGGGTCCACTGCCAGAGCAGCGAGTACAAGCACTCTTAAACCTTGAGCCATTTTTCCAGCCTCCTGTGAGTGGTTTTCTTTGATGGTGGTCAATTGATGGAGTAGTGCCCACCCTGAATATGAGTGGTCACAATTCCCTTGGTTTGTGTCCTAGACTAGGTAAGGGTAGAGAAGAGACTGAGAAAAGAGGTCTAATGCGAATGCATTCATTTCTCTCCGCTCTTGACTCTCAAAATGCTGTGAAGCTGTTTTAGGTTTATGCTGCCTTGACCTTGCTGAACCATACCCTGCCCCTCACTGGGGGATTCTAGGCAGGCATTCTATTACTGAGCCATGCCCCAGCTCCCCACTGGGGGATTCTAGGCAGGTATTCTATTACTGAGCCATGCCCCAGCTCCCCACTGGGGGATTCTAGGCAGGTGCTCTACCACTGAGCCACACCCCAGCCCCTCACTGGGGGATTCTAGGCAGGTGCTCTACCACTGAGCCACACCCCAGCCCCTCACTGGGGGACTCTAGGCAGGTGCTCTACCACTGAGCCACACCCCAGCCCCTCACTGGGGGACTCTAGGCAGGTGCTCTACCCCCGCGCTGCACCCTCAGACCATTTACCACTGAGCTGCATCCCAAATTGCAAGCTGTGATCATTAAGATTATTAAGTACCGCCTGCTCTCTGTCTCTGAGAGTCTGGGATGTATCCCAGCTAGGATAAGACACCACTGAACAGCTGTTATCTCTGCAGACAGGTTCCCTCCTTTTTGCAGAGCCTAGTGCTCAAGAGGTGAACCTTTTTATACAATCCTCCACTGCCTTGGACCATTAAAAAGCCCAGGGTGGGAATGTTTATTATTCTTGAATGGTGCATTAAGTGATTCTACCAAAGACGCAAAGCTGAGTTCTAATTAGCCAACTGATTAGAATTAGTGGGCCTGTAGAAGGTGAGGAAGATACAAAACTGGAGGGGCCAGGTGTGCGTTTCTGTGAGTGGCAGTCTCCCTTCTGTGCCACAGATCCCCCATGGACAGAAGGGCGACCTCTCATGTCATGTGCACCTCACGTGTTGGTTAGGAAAGCAGATAACTACAATTACAATTAGCAATAAAAAAAAAAAGAAACACTTTGAAAATTATAGTGTGTCACACACTTCCACACCATGAATGCTTTGACTCATTTTTGACTTGTTTTAAAAACGAGTGCATGCCTGGCAGGTCGGTACTGCAGCTCTAGGTCCCACAACCAAGGGTGTGAGATATTGTCAGCAAAGGGGGCTTAGCATGTAGAACTGGAGGTCATCGGGAGCAATGGTAATAGCTTGCATTGTTTTGGATACCTCTTGGGCCTCCCCCACCAAAACACTCATAGGGAGGTAACTCCATTCTTGGAATAAGGGACTGTGGTTGCTCAGCCACATATAGGGGACATCTATGTCATTTCCTACCTCCAAGGCCCAGAGAACATCATAGAATGTAAAGAATAATTTAAGATTCACAGAACAGGGAGGAGGGTGGTGAAACATTGTCATCTGGGCATGACATTCTGATGCATACACGAACTTGAGGCAGCGGTGGTGACCCACAGGGGACCCGCGCCAAGTCAAGCCAGTTCAAAATTCCAGCATGGAGTGGGGAAGGAGGTCTAGCTGAGAGCTATGGGCAGTTGGTAGCTGCTGGAGGGAGGCAGAGCCTCTTTTCATTAGGGGAGTGGCTACCTGTAGGTCGTCCCTGCCTGTTATGACTCCCTAGCCATGCATATTTGGACAGCACTCATCGGACTTAGTGGGTCATTTAAAAAAACAAAACAAAACAAAAACATGAGGTTGGGAGAGAGAGACTGCTTGGAGGAACCCCAGGGGAGCTGGAGGGAGGAAGTAGGGGTGAATGTAATCAAGATACATGTGTACATGAGTGAAAATTTCAAAGAATACATTTTAAAAATGGTACATGCTGTCTGGTGTGTGGTGGATGCCTAGCTAGCACTTAGGAGGCAGAGATAGGAAGACTACAAGTTTGAGCCCAGACTGAGCTATAAAGTAAGATCCACCACCACCACCCCCAAAAAAGTAAGGAAATTTCATAGAACAGGAGACTATATTTGCAAACCCTATATGATAATGGTCTAGGATCCAATCTATAGGGGCTGAAGAGATGGCTCAGCAGTTAAGAGCACTGGCCGCTCTTCCAGGGGACCCGGGTTCAATTCCAGCACCTACGTGGTAGCTCACAACTGTCTATAACTCAAAGTATATAAAGAACTATTCCAAATACACAATAACAACAAATAAACTATTTAAAAACAGTCAAATGGGCTCCTGAGAAGGCTCAGTGGATAAAGGTGCTTGCTGCCAAGTTTTGTGACCTGAGTTCAAGTCCGTGAACCCACAGGGAGGAAAGAGAGAACAGACTCCCACCAAGTTGTCCTCTGACCTCCCTGGCCAAGCTGTGGCATACATGTGCACATGCACACACAAATAAACATAACAGAAGCTAATTTTTTTTTTAAATGGGGGAAAGGATTTGAATAGGCAGTTCTTCAAAGAGGACATACAAACATCTCAGGAGCAAATGGAAAGATGCTCAACATCATTAGTCATCAGGGAGACAAAAGACCAAACCACAAGAAGCAGCCACACCCACTGTAATGAGAAACAGAGGCTGGAAGGAGGGTAAGGCGGAGCCCTTCCCACTGCCCACACACAGTCTGTCTGTCCTTCAAAAAGACTACACACCTCTCCTCCCTCGGGTCCCACTCACCCCCCACCCAGTCAGTACTGCTTTTACTTCTCTCGTAGGGCCTTGAGTGGGGTGAGAGGGGGTCTCAAGTAGCCCACACTGGCTTGGAACACTAAGCAGTCCTGTTTTACCTCCCAAGTGCTGGGACCATACCTAGGAGGATCAGGGAGAAACCGGGAGTTCAAAGACACTGGTAGCTACACAGTGAGTTCAAAATCAGCCTGGGCTCCATGAGACCCTGTCTCAAAAGAACTGGACCCTGCCCTGGAGGAGCCTACGACTTCCTGAAAGAACAATTCAAAGAAGGAGCAGGGGAGATGGCTCAGGAGATAGAGCACTTGCTACACACGCCTGAAGTGTAGTGGGTAGCCATTCCAGCTTGAGTGTGATTCCCAGCATTCCACATGCCTGCCATGGTTGGACCACTGCTCGTAATCCCAGAATGGGGGTGGGGGGAGGGGTGGAGACAGGCAGATTCTTGGTTCTCCCTGGCCAGCACATGGACTAATCAGCTAGCTGCAGGTGCCAGTGAAAGACTCTGTCTCAAAAAAAAAAAAAAAAAAAAAAAAAAAAGATGGGGGCTGGCTAAGCAGGTCATCGGCTAAAAGGCTTGCTGCTCAAACCTGACAACCTGAGTTCAATCCCCAGATGGCACATAAAGGTGCAAAGAGAAACAACTTCACAACATTGTCTATAACATTCCTGCACACATACTTATTGGTGTAAATATTAAGGCCACTCCACGTAGTTAAAAGGAGATTTATTTAAAGGCGTAACTTACAAATGAAGGGATAGGTAGATTGAGGGTTCTGTGAAAGACGCAGCGTAGTCTGGACCAAAGCTGGAATGGCTACCCACTACACATACTTATAAATAATAAATTATTAATTCATTAATAAAAATTTCAATAAAAACTAGTGGATGGCTCCTGAGGACACCCTAGGCTGTCTTCCAAGCTGTCCTCTGGTCCCTACACATATGCATTCACGCACAACATTGGTGGGGGCAGGTTTAAATAAACAGAACAGTATAATTCAATGATAAGTGCCCAAATAGAATATGAGCACTCTCATTCCCCCCAGGGATCCTGGGCAGGGGCTGTTCCCTGGAAAGCAAGAACAGGAGGAGTCACTCCCAGGGGAAATAGGGGAGCCATCAGAGCCAGGAGGGAACCATGCTTACAGAAGAACAGAGGCAGAGCAGGAAACCCATGCTGCATTGGTCCAGGAATGGCGGCAGGCACATCCACTCAGGAACCTAAACCCATCTTAGAGGTGGAGTGGGAAGGCCAGGTTGTCGGTCACCAAAGGTCAGGCCTGTTTGGTCTCTCCCTTTCACAGAAAGTGGTTCCTCCCTCCCTGGTGGCAGAAGCTGCCCTGAGCTGGGTGTAGGATTTCCTTTTATGGAAGCTCCTTGGAAGAAGGTTCGAGGAGGAATGACTGGGAGAAGAAGGACTCTTTAAAATCTCTGTGTCAGACAGTGTGTTCCAGAGAAAGGTGATGGGTCAGTTAAGGATAAAGAGTACCCCAGCAGTCTTTATTCCAGCCACACACACACACAAAAAAAAAATGATAAAATAACGCAAATGTCTCTTTCAGGTGAAATGCTTATACGGGAAATGGTTAGACAGAGACAGCACTGTGGGGATCCCAGGTGAACCGGGCAATTGTTGGGATAGACCTCGGTTCCAAGAACTACTCAGGGTCTTTCCCAACTAGTTCTCTAGTGCATGTCACAGCACAAAAATGACGGTAATTTGGTACTTAAAACAAGAATCCACGAGGCTGGAGAGGTGGCTCAGCAGTTGTGAGCACGCACAGCTCTCGCCAAGCACCCAGGTTTGGTTCCTAGCACCATGGCCCCACGGTGGCTCACATCCATCTGTAGAACTCCAGTTCCAGGGGATCTGGTACCCTCTTCTGGTCTCCAAGGGTATGCAGACGCTTGTACACATAAAATAAATCTTAAAAACAAAACTTCCTGAAGGTGTGGCAGTCCGTGCTCATTAAAAGCAGAACTCTGGAGACTGACACGGGAGGGTGGATGGGAGTTTTAGGCTAGCCTGGGCTACATAGCAATTTCCAGGCTGGGCTACAGAGTGATTGAGACCTGTCCCAAAACAGTAACAATAGCAACAACCCAAACCTGGGCTGTCGCTGTAACTCTGTAGGTAGAATGCTTACCTAGCACACACTAAGCCCTGGATTCTATCCTCAGCAAACCATACACTGTGGATATTGGTCCATGCCAGTAATCCCAGCACTCAGATGGTGGAGGCAGGAAGATCAGAAGTTGGAGGTCATCCTCAGCTATTTAGTGAGTTCAAGGTCAACCTGGGCTACATGAGATACTATCAAAAAAACAAACAAACAAAAAAAAGGAATCATTATCTAATCCCTCCTTAAAGATAAAATGCTTTTGCAGATTAATTCACAGACAGTGTGTAACTCTCTGGAATGTTCTTCCCTAGCCAGGTTCTTTCTGGATGGACCAAGCTATCTTCACGGAGTGAGTTTTCCAAAGGAAAGGAAAGGAAAGAAAAGCAAGGGAATTCATTTTCCACTCCCATTTTCCCCGACGACCTCTGGTGCAGTTCTGATTGATCTGATTTTTCTTTCATTGTTGCTTGGTTTTATTAGAGACTAGCTCCCGTCTCTGGAAGAGATTAATGTGTACCTTCTTCAAGTTATGGGTTACAAGACGACAGATTCACTCTCTGCAGTCTAAATCTTCCCAGATGCTCCCAGGCTACCTCCTCAGCACTACCTGAGCCCCGCTCCCATCTCTCACTTCCCCTCCCACACCAGGCTCCCTAAGCCAGCAGGAGACAAGGTGTAGGATTTCTATGGTAACCTATCTTACAAAACCACACATGTCTTGGGATAATCCTTTTAACATGATTAAAGAGGAAAGTTCTTGTCTTGTTTTGTTTTGTTTCTTAATTTCTTTTTATTTCTATTCTGTGCGTGTGTCACACTCACCATGGCAGGTGTGGAGGTCAGGGAACATTTTCCTCTCCTTCCTCCATGTGAGTTCCGGGGATCGAACTCAGGTCATCGGGCTTGGCTGCAAGTGCCTATAAACCACTAATCCATTTCGAGGACCCGACTTCCACCATGTGAGGAAGGAGCTGTTAGAAACTGCAGAGACTCCAGGCTACCTGGCCTTGGACATTCCAGGGCATTCTCCTGTCTCTGCCTCCTACTAGCTGAAGCAGGGCCAGGATCAGAGACATGCGCCACAGCATCTGGTTTTTACGTTGTCTCCAGGCCTCCAAACTCGGGTCCTTGGGATGCACAGCTGCTGTCTCAGTCAATGAGCCACTTCCCCAGCCTGTTTTTGCTGTTGTTGCTGCTGCTGGTGTTTCTCATACAGCCCTGGCTGACCCCCGAACTCATGATGTGGCTAAAGACAGCCTCATGCATCTGACCCTCCTGTATCCACTCCCCAAGGGCTTGGATCACAGGAACGCACCATGACCAGCTTAATTTTTGAAGGAAGTCTTCCTATGTAACCATGGCTGGGCTGGCACTTGCAACAATCCTCCTGCCTCAGCTTCCAGAGTGCTAGGATTACAAGCATGTGCCACTACGCCCAAATAACTCCTACAGTCTTGACACAGTTTTTTTTTTTTTTAATCTGTGAGAGTCAAATTGTACAAACAGCCCCGTAACGAACAGTGTTGGCTTGCTTCGACAGAAATTTGAAATTTAAATACCCACCTGGGCACAATTACTGCGGCAGGACCCACATGCTGGCCCCAGTGGGACCTGTCTATAATCTCTTCAGAGTCAGAAAGGTACTTGTGTATTCCCCGGAGGTGGGGTGGAAATAACCTTGCTCCCCTTAGATCTAGCACAGGTTGTGAGTCAGCCACCAGGGTGGGGGTGGAGGCAGGTCACCACCAGGCCTCCCAGAATTCTCTGACTTCATTAGTGCTTACTGCAAGGGGAAGGTGATGACGGGAACCTGGCACTGGCAATGGAAAACAAATGTCTACCTAGCCTTCCTAGGAGCCTGACTTCACGGTGTACCCGATGGGAAAGGTGAGGAGGGGTGTGGACCGGCTGTGAGATGCGGTACAATAAGACAATCCCCTGGCCATGCTCTATACTCAAGAGAACGGACATACAAGATCCAGTCTCAGAGAAGGTCACCTGGCTGCAGAGGATGTCAGTGCCGTGTGTAAACCTCCCTACCTTGACAATAACTTTCTCTAAGCTGGCATTTATACATCATTGTGTGTGTGTGTGTGTGTGTGTGTGCATGTATATGTAACAATAGTAATTAGGAAAAAGAAGCCATTGCTTTGAGATGGAGCAGGTGGACCGGTGTGGGAGATGACAGACAAGGAATTGGAGGGAGGAGGAGAGGAGGGGAAATGACGGAACCACATTTTAATTTAATTTAAAGGAATCCTCTAATCTAGAGCTCAGTGGGCAGAGGACTTGCCTTACAAGCATGAGGACCTGAGTTCGATCCTCGGGACTCCTGTGAAATTGCACACATCTGTGAGCCCGGTGCTGGGGAGGGAGTAACAGGAGAATTCCTGGGACACACTATCCAGCTACCTACACTATTTGTGGAGCTCTAGGTGAATGTTGTATCTTGGGTCACAGGAGGTGGATGGAGCCTGATGAAAATACCCAAGGTCGTCCTCTGACCGCCATAGGCACCTGTGCGCATGCGTGGACGGACGGACGGACGGACGGACACATGTACGCACGCAGTGGTAAAAAGCATGAGCTACTACACTTGTAGAGTTCCCAGCATCCACACCAGGTGGCTCACAACCAGCTCCAGAGGCCCTGACACCGCCTTCTGGTCAGTCTCCTTGGCACCTGCACTCGAATAGCCACAAATGGACATATATACAGAAATAAAAATAAATAAAATTTTAATAAGAGTTTGACACCAAAAAAAACAAAAACAAAAACAAAAACAAAAAAAGAATCCTCTAAACAAGGGTCTTGGGGCTTTCGGTGCTTAAATTTTTTTTTTTCTCTTCTCTGCTCTAAAAATCAGAGACTTGGAATTCTACAAGGTTTCATTTGTGTGGTAGAATTCTCACTTACAGTTGAGTTCCTGGGCTGCTTGTGTGTATCTGTTTATGTTCCTCCTCCTGTTAGTATTGCAAGCCACAGAAATTTAAGAAGGCCAGAGGCAGACGCCACATTGATAGGAACCACCAACATGCGTAACAGCTAATTATATGTGGCAAGATGGAATGTTTAACAGTGGTCCAGTGTATTCTCACACAGCAACTCAGCAATTCCTACATGGAGGATGAGTCACCGATACAATCATTTCTTCAATCCGCCCCCTCTCCCTGTCTCCCTGTCTCTCTCCACTGTGTGTGTATCAAAATATCCCTTCACCAGTAAACAAATATTTCTAATAAACATCAATTATCTCCTTGTAAAATCTTCTGAAGGTTGAGAGCCTTGAGTAATGGCGTTTTAGGCTTTAAATATTTTCTATTAGCTTTCTGCTACTTTGTTAAAACGTCGGGGGTGGGGGTGGGGGTTGGAGAAAGGAGGAGGAGCCAAGGGCTGGGGAGCTACCACAAAGTGCTTGCGATGCAAATACAAGAACCTGAATTCGATCCCTAGCACCCACGTTAAAGGGGAGGGGGGAGGGGTGGTAGCGTGCAAACTTAACCCCAGCACTGGAAACCCAGATAGGTGCTAGCACACTTGGTAAGTTCCCAGCCAATGAGAGACCCCATCTCAAAGAAAGAAAACAAAGACAAAAGTTCCCAGCCAATGAGAGACCCTGTCTCAAAGAAAACAGAAACAAAAGTCCCCAGCCAATGAGAGACCCCGTCTCAAGGACAGAGAATAAAAACAATTGACACCTGAGAAACAAGAGCTGTGGTTGTCCTCTAGCCTCCACAAACAAGTGGACCCCCAACAGATGTCCACATGGCTGGGCTTCCTGAGCCACACCTAGAACCCTAGCAGAGGCAGAGGCAAGAGAACTGTAGCAATTGTGAAGCTAGCCTTCGCTATACAGTTGAATAGTCCAGCCTGGGCTACATAGGGAGACCCTGTCAGCAACGTCCCCAAAAGTGAAAATAATTCTAAATTCATAACCTAAATTCACACACTGCACATCAAACATTTCAGACACTAACTCCTGTTAAAATACCCCCCAGCCACCCTTTTTTCCTCTTCCCAGATGCCTTAAGACTAAGCCCATGCTTACTAGCCTAAGCTTTGTATCTATGATGCAGGGGATGAGGGTACATCTGAGCTTTCAGAATCTCTATCAGATCCTCTATCATGACCAAATGACATTAAACTGAAGGACATTCATTTTAAATTCTGGCCCAACTCTCAAAACTTTTTAAATCAGATATAGGAGCCAGGCCTGGGGGTATAGGACTGTGATCCCAGCTACTCTAGAGACTGAAGTAATGGGTTCCCTAGTTCAAGGCCTTCCTGGACAAAGAGTGAGTTCAAAGCTAGTCTAGGTAACTTAGTGAGACCCTGTCTCAAAATAAAAAGAAGAAGATAGCTGGGAATATAGTTCAATGGTAGAATACTTGTCCAGAATCTTCTAGTGAGGAACTAGTGGCATGGCTAAGCAGTCTAACTGCATGAAATCCCTCAGTGAGAGGCTGGGGTGTGGCTCAGTGGTACAGCACCTGCCTAGAATCCCTCAGTGAGGGGCTTGGGGTGTGGCTCAATGGTACAGCACCTGCCTAGGATCCCCAGTGAGGGGGTGGGGGTGTGGCTTAGTGGTAGAGCACCTGCCTAGAATCCCCCAGTGAGGGGCTGGGGTGTGGCTCAGTGGTAGAGCACCTGTCTAGAATCCCCTAGTGAGGGGCTTGGGGTGTGGCTCAGTGGTAGAGCACCTGCCTAGAATCCTCCAGTGAGGGTCTGGGGGGTGTAGCTCAGTGGTAGAGCTCTTGCCCAGAATCCCTCAGAGAAGGGCTAGTTGTATGGTACAAGGCTGTAGGTTAGATCCCCAGGACCCCAAAGGGGAAAAAAAAATCCAAATTTTCCAAAAGGAGATCAAACCCCATTTGGAGCATTCTAGAATGTCACTACTTTCTTTACGTCAGGTAAGTTTGTTAAAGAGAAGATCCTGGGGCATAGGTAAAAAGAACAGGCATTTGGTGTGGACGGTCACAGGACAGGGGCTTCCGAGTCACCTTAGATCTCATTAATTCTCACTACATAATTCTCTTTTACACTTGCCCTTATCATAAAGAATTAAGGGCCTGCCATCTATTTCCATCTGACCCAAGGCATTCTTTTAAATGGGCTGTTGATAGTCTCTGGTGATGGACGGTTCCAAGCTGATGACATTTCAAATGGGCCTTTAGGGTACTGACAAAGGACCTTCCCTGTGTTCAGCTGGGGCACTCACTTCCAAGATCTACCCCAGAGGACATGAATAAGACATTCTTAAGAGTCCAATTTAATTTATCAGCATCTTGAAGGGAAGGTCATTTCTTTGTCTCCCTGGAAAGCCTAAATTCTCTGCTCTGGTCTTAAAAAGGTCTATATGCGTCTGTTTTAAGTAGATGGGATTTTGAAATGTGAGGTGCTAAGCCACACAAAGAACCACAATGTCGGGGTTGTGTGAGGAGCCGCACCTCTACCTTGCCTCAAACTGTGGCTTCTAGCCCTTGGGGAGGAGGGGGGCAGATCATGTGAGACAAATGTGTCTACCCACAGCTGAAGGCCACTGCCTTTGTGGCTCAAGCAGGAGCATAATGGTGCCATATTGAACCCAGAACTGATTCTTTAGCACTAAGTTGGTGCCCCCAACATAAAGAATGATGAAGGGTAGTATTAAAAGTTCAACTGGCCTTTCTGGGAGCATCCCCATCATAAAGCACAGCTTATCAACCGAGTGGCAGGTAGAGTCTATGTATGCAAAATGAACACTTGGGGGGGGGGGAATGCTTATTTGCCATCTTATGCCTCTGCCTAACTGGACGTGCCTATGATTAGCATTAGATGCAGCAAGGGAAAGCACAGGAAACCAACCGCACATTGCCCTCTTCTGGTCTCTTCAGGAACTGCACCCACAAGCAATACCCATATACAGAGAAACAAATACACACATAACTTAAAATTTTTTTTTTTAAAGAAAGTAAAACATATGAGTACTATTTAGATTTTTCAACTTGGTAAGTGGGAGAGTTTTCTGGTATTTATGAAGGTAACCAATGAAGAAAAATGAGGTACATAGAGCTGTTGAGGTGGCTTAATGTGTAAATGCACTTACTGCCAAGAAGCAAACTGAGTTTGGTAACTGGTACACACATGGTAGAAAGAGAGAACCGACTCCTACAAGTTGTCCTCTGACCTCCATATGCACACCATGGCACATACAAATAAATAAATATAATACAATATAAAAGTAAATAAACACTATTAAGAACAGTGTTCTCCAAAGCCCACAGAATCAACTAAGCAGGGCTTATAAGGGTTCAGAGACTGAAGCAGCAATCATGGAGCCTGCACAGCTCTGCGCTAGGCCCTCTGCATACATGCTGTGGTTGCTTAGCTTGGGGTTTCTGTGGGACTCCTAACAGTGGGAGAGAAGGGTGTCTCTGACTCTTTTGCCTGCTCTTGGGACTCTTTTCCTCCTACTGGGCTGTCTCATCCAGCTTTGATATGAGGGTTTGTGCCTAGTTGTATTGCATCTTGTTATGCCCTGTTTGGTTATTATCACTAGGAGGCCTGCTCTTTTCTGAAAGGAAACAGAGGAGCAGTGGATCTGGGGGGGGGGGGGGGGGAGGGGGGGGGAGGGGGGGGGGGGGGGGGGGGGGGGTTGGGGTGTATTGTAGGGGAGAAGAAAATAAAAATAAATAAATTCATTCATTTAGGAAAAAAAAAAGTTTTTTTTTTTTTTTTTTTAAAAGAATAATGTTCTCATAGTCATAACAGGATTTAAATTTCTGGGATACCCACATCTTAAGGGTACTGAGCCCCACTTCTCTTAGCAATTAACCTTTCAACCTGTCACTCCAATCTAATTAAACAATAGTGCCTTCGGCAGTGGGCCAGTTCCAGGACAAGACACACTAATCTTGATTGGAGGGGGAGTGTCTTAAATTCTAATGCAACTCAGAACTCTCAAGGACCTCCGACCTGCACCCATCCAACATTTTATAGCATACAAGATGCAGTGTAGGGGTGGGGAGATGGCTCAGTCGGTAAAATCCTTCCCACACAGACATGAAGACCTGACTTCAGACTCCCAACACCCACACTAAAAGCCACGTGTGTGGTGGAATGTGTCTGTAATCCCAGCGTGGGGAGGTGGAGACAGGAGGATTCCTGGAGCTCCCTGGCCGTCCTGTCTAGTCAAGGAGCTCCAAGTTCAGTGAGGCTTTTTCCTAAGAGTAAGGTAGAATGCTATAAAGACCCCAGACATTGACCTCTGGCCTCCACAAGCAACGCCCCACCCACACCCACCACCCACACACAGAATGAAATGTGGCTAGGCGCAGGACCTCAAACTGGACTGCTCCAAGTTTGAGGTCAGCTTGGTCTGTATTGGGAGACCCAAACTTGCAAGAATTCGGAAGTTCTAAATGGGACCCTGTGCCCTTCCTTCCCTCTGGGGAAGTGCTATCAAGTGTTGCAACAACAGGCCCCAGGGAACTGGAGCATCCCCAGGGGGAACAGACTGGGAGAAGGGTTGATGTCTGCTGCCAGCCAGAGGGAAACGTCTCTCCTGGGAAGGGATTTCACACATTCCTAATAACTTATCAGACCGTGACCTTGCCAGAGAGCCGGGAGCCCGGGCAATTAATGGGCCAGTGATGACAGGGTGGGTCCACACCTTGACAGGACTACTTAGCTGTGTACACTCTTGCCCTCTGTTTAAACATAAACCTCAGTATCTAGACATTTAAGATGGACTTGAGGCGAGGATGGGGTCACTGGGCATTTCTGTTCCTCTTTCCCGTGTGGCCACGTTGAACCGCATGTCCTTTCTCTGCTTTTAACTACAACTTGTCTCTTTAATTGACCTGATAAGGATGAGTGGCTGAGTTAGGGCTGCCAGGGCTCCGGTCCTGATAACTCCAGTAGCAGTACGGACTGATACACAGCAGTCAGGACGAGGTGTGGCGGCACACACCTATAAACCCAGTGATTGATGGGTGGGGCAGACAGGAACGGCAGGAGTTCCAGACCATCCTTGGCTATATAGCGAATCTGAGTCTCTATCTCCAAAACCAAGGAAGGGACTGCGGATGGATGGAGCGTGCTCTTCCAGAGGACCTGACTTCAGATCCCAGCGCCCACATCAGGCAGTTCACAACTACCTGTAACTACAGCTCCAGGGAGACCCAATGCCCTCTCCTTAAGAGCCATTGCAGACATCTGCACTCATGTGCACCCCCAAAGCAACCAAACAACCAAGTTTTTGTGTATTCAATGTCATCTTCACTAGGTAGCAAGTTTGAGGTCAGCTTGGGTGACATGAGTCCCAAGCCTAGACAACCAGTCAATTAACCAACCAAAATGTGTGTGATAAGGGTATCCCTGCTGAGCACTTTCCCGTTGATATGGAGGTAAAGGGCAGAGCTCTGTGCCAGGAGGGGTGTGTATGAAAAGCTCCCAGCCAGATCTCTCTGTTGACAGTCACTTCTCCCTCCCCTGTGTAAGACCCACAGAGGGACTTATGCTGCCCGAGCCTGCGACTTCCAGAACACTGTGAATGGCTTAATGCTCTGAACCTCACAGTATTTGCCCACCTGGACAGCAGGAGTGCTCACCAGTCAACTCCAGAGGCTGGAGACTCTTAGGGCAAACAAAGTTAGTTTAGCTAATCGCTTGGTTAGCCTGATGGGGACGGTGGGGCTTCGCCTTTGTGCGAGTGTGTACGTTTAAGTGCAAGTGCCCCCCAGAGGTGGGCGTCAGATGCCCTGGAGCCAGAGTTACAGGCAGTTGTGTGCAGCCTGATGCAGGTGCTGGGAACCGAACTCCGGTCCTTTCAAGAGAAGCAAGGGCTTAACCGAATCATTTATCCAGCCCTTCAGGTATATTTTAAGTGAAGAGAAAAGGAGCAGTCCAGCAAAGGCCAAGGGGGAAACAGGACAGTATAAAAGGTCATGGGAGAGGGTTGAAATCTTAAGAGATGTATGTGTGCTTCTAAAATACATATCCCATTTACTAGGAAGAGCAAGAACTTTACAGCTTAACCATGTGCAGGAAAGAGGATAGAAAAGAAATATACCAGACTAGGAGAGACAAATAACTTACGTTTTCTTTCCTATGCAGAACATAGATATAAAATATTTAAATTATTTGTTTAAATTAAGTATTTGTCCATGGGTATGTGTGTGTAGGAAGAGGAGAAAGGGAAGGTGATGGGTAATTGGGACTGCATAAGAGCAGTCAATACAATGTAAAAAGGTCAAAATAAAGTCCATTATTTTCTATGCATGTATTTTCTATACAAAAAGAACACAAGTTTAAAAAGCATGTTATGGTACAATGTTGGCTACTAAAATAACTCTAAGTCTTAGGAAATACCACCTTAAATTACTTCTGGGATGAGAAAACGGGGAGGGGGGGGGAATAAAAATCAGTAGAGCATCGAAGAATAGGTAAGGCAAGGAGGGCCCGGGGAAGTGGCTGGGTGGCTTGGTGGGCGGAGTGTTCAGTGCCTGCCTAGCATGTGTTAAGCGCAGGGCTTAATTGCCCAGCATCACATAAGCCAGGCATGGTGGTACACGCCCTGTCGTCCCAGCACTTGGAGGCAGAGGCAGGAGGAACTCCACAGGTCTGAAGCCAAGGCTGGCCTAGGAGGTGAGTTCTAGGCCAGTCAAGGGCTGCATAGTGAGACCCTTTGCAAACCCAAAAAGCAAGCAAGCAAGCTAAAACAAACAAGGAAGAGAAGGAGGAGGAGGAAGGGAGAGGGGAGATGGGGAGAGTGGGGAAGAAGAAAAACCACAGAGTCTGGATTTTCCTATTTGTTAGGTCTGGAGCTTTGTGTTTTAGAGGACATTCCTTGGCAGGGCTATCATCCAGGTCCTCTTTGCTGAATGAGGAAAGGATCAAGGATTTTACCCATGCACGAGGCCTTTATAGATAGTGTAAGCCGAAACATGTTGAAAGATGACATTCAGGTTCACAGTGGACATGCCTCCATCGGGCTGACATCTGGAAAATCTGCTCACAACTCAGAAATGCTGACCTCAGGAGACAGGTCCTCCGAGGAGTAAGAACCAAGCACTTAAATAGATGTCTAACGTGGGCCACTCGCTGGACCTCTGTGGGCAGGCTCCTCAGTATCAATGTGATGTTCATAATAGTATCATACACCTCCAAAGCCTGCTGGAAGGGCTAGGAGTTGAGTTCATTCAAAGTGGCTAGAACACTATAGCAAGTATCCATAAAGGTTAGCTACCATCATTATTGTCTGAGAAACATACTGTCTGAACAAAAAGAAAGTATGGGGATGAGGCTCAACATTAGCACATCTGCCTAGAATCCCCCAGTGAGGGGCTGGGGTGTGGCTCAGTGGTAG
>CABHPR010154831.1:1622-15569 GCA_902168415.1 Peromyscus melanophrys | reverse complement strand
TTTTTTAATACATCTGAAATTCAGGATGTGGGAATATTTTATATAGTTGAATGGGGAAGTAGGGTTAGTTAATCTTTTTGCATGTTGAGAGAGTGTCTTTTTTGGAGCAGAGTCAGGTTATAGCCATCTATGAGGAGAAAGCTATGGTTACTAGTTTTTGTACAAACAGTCAACATCAACATATGGGCCATACAAAAGATTTGCTATTTCCCTGTGCCTGAATATGGGGAAGGCTTTGCCATTTCCATGGGTCTGAGACTTTGTGATCCTTTACATTTCCATGCCAATTTCAACAAACACATTAACTTATCTCCTCACATGTACCTTGTCTTAGTTTGGGTTTATATTTTTGTGAGGAGACACCATGCTCAAGGCAACTCTTATAAAGGAAAACATTTAATTTTGGCTGGCTTACAGTTTCAGAGATTCAGTCCATTATCATCATGGATAGAAGCATGGTGGCATACAGGAAGATATGGTGCTGGAGAAGGATCTGAGAGTTCTTGATCTGCAGGAAACAAGAAGGTACTAGCCCTAGGTTGAGTGCATAGACCTCACAGCCTACTGTACACACACCATGAATGCTTATTATTGCCATGAGCCTCCCTCAGTACATGCAAAATTAGTGCTGATTTGAATCTCACACAGGATATTCTCAGTAACTTTTGTGATGTAAGCATAAACCTCTCATACTACAAATTTCAACCATTGCTGGGATACAGGTGTCACCATCCAAATAGAACATGCATCATGCATGGTAGTTATCAGAATGAAACTTGCAAAATCCAGCCACCAAGAATGCAGAGTTATAGACAGAGACTGGCACATTACATGTACCATTCATGCTGGGTTTTAGATGTGAGCCTCCCAAAGTACATGCACCATGACTGCTGCAATACACCCATGAGGAATCTCCCATTTATGCACCATGAATATTAGCTTACAGCATGAATGCACCAGAGTATATACAGCATGAATGTAGACTTACTGGTTTAGGTCCCCATACTACATTCAGAATGAATTCTTGTTTATCATCATGAAGCACCCACAGTGCATCAGTGTGAGTACTTGGTTACTGGGTTCAGTCTTGCACAGTTCATTTACTGTGGGGGACCAACCCCTACTTTTACGACCAGGGTACTTCTTGAGCAGGAGAAGTGTGAAATACTTAGATAGAAAGAGATACCTAGATGACAACAGGAAAGACAGAAACACAGGACAGCCTGGCGAGGGACTGGACCAAAATCTACCAGCCCAGACCTTTATTCAAAAGGGCTTTTTATAACAATGTCAAAAGGCAAGGCAAGGCAGGCTGGTGGACTGGTGAGGTGGCGTCGGTGCCGTCCGGCAGCCGCGGTTTGGCGCGATGCTGAGGCCCCAGCCAGGAGGAGCCCGGCCGCTCTGAGCGCCCGAGCCGCCCGCGGAGGCCATGGCGGAGGACTGCCAGCCCCCCCGCCCCTCGGAGGACGAGGACGAGGAGCGGGAGCCGCTGCTGCCTCGGGTCGCCTGGGCCCAGCCGCGGAGGGGCGCGCCCGGGAGCGCCATGAGGCTGCAGGCGGACGATGGCCCGGCCGTCCCCCGCGAGCCCGCCACCGACGAGCCGCCACTGGCGGCCGGGGACGCGTCGACCTCCACGAGCTTGTCCATCGAGCCGGACCGGACCCGCATCTCGGGCTCAGAGATAAATACATTCTTGGAAGATCCAGAATTTGCTGATATTGTATTGAGAGCAGAACAAGCAATAGAAAATGGAATTTTCCCAGAAAGAATCACTCAAGGATCAAGTGGAAGTTACTTTATGAAGGATTCTAAAAGGAACACTATTGGTGTGTTTAAACCCAAATCGGAAGAACCTTACGGCCAGCTGAACCCAAAGTGGACCAAGTATGTCCATAAGGTCTGCTGCCCCTGCTGCTTTGGCCGAGGCTGCCTGCTCCCTAACCAGGGCTATCTTTCTGAAGCTGGTGCCTACCTGGTGGACACAAAGCTTCAGCTGGGCATTGTACCTAAAACAAAGGTGGTTTGGCTTGTCAGTGAGACATTTAACTACAGTGCAATTGACCGTGCAAAATCAAGAGGCAAAAAGTATGCCTTAGAGATAGTGCCAAAAGTAGATAGAAAGTTCCATCGAATAGGACTACCTCCTAAGATCGGTTCCTTTCAGCTGTTTGTGGAAGATTACAGGGAGGCTGAGTATTGGCTTAGGAAGTTTGAAGCTGAGCCTCTGCCTGAAAACATTAGAAAACAATTTCAGTCGCAGTTTGAAAGATTAGTGATTTTGGATTACATCATCAGAAACACAGACAGGGGAAATGATAATTGGCTAATCAAATATGAAAAGACAAAATATGCAAAGAAAATTCAAAGAGAGGAATCAAACTGGATCAATGATAAAGAATTGCTTATTAAAATAGCTGCAATTGATAATGGGCTAGCATTTCCCTTTAAACATCCTGATGAATGGAGAGCATACCCGTTTCACTGGGCTTGGCTTCCTCAAGCTAAAGTTCCTTTTTCTGAAGAAATCCGAAACTTGATTCTACCCTCTCTCTCTGACATGAACTTTGTACAAGATTTGTGTGAAGATCTTTACGAACTCTTTAAGACTGACAAAGGATTTGACAAAGCTGCTTTTGAAAGTCAGATGTCTGTGATGAGAGGCCAGATCTTAAACCTCACTCAGGCACTGAGAGATGGGAAGAGTCCTGTGCAGCTGGTGCAGATGCCGGGTGTGATCGTGGAGTGCAGTAAAAGCGGCGGCCAAGGGCGGGTTGTACACCTAGGCAGCTCCTTCACCCAGACCGTCCACTGCAGGAAACCATTCTTTTCTTCCTGGTAGCAGATGTAAGGGGAACAACTGTGTGGTGTTACTCTTCTGATAAAATATTACACTGATGTAAATCTGCTGCTGAGAGCACCACTTGCCAAAACCTCAAATAATTCAAGTCTTTAAATATAGACAAAATAATACTATATTTTGAATGTAATCAAAAGTTTACGATTTTTTCTCCAAATATTAAATTTCTATTTCAGAGAAGAAGTGATATATCTCCTATACTGTATTTTTATAGAAAATTTGTACTTTATGTTGTTATTACTTTAAAAAGTAATTTTGTGGTTTACACATGCTAGCATGACTATAATTGTTTTCTAGAATTCCAACTAGAAAAGAAAGGTTGACTTTGGATGCTGTAACTTTTTATATACTTTTTAAACATGAGAAGAATCTTCTTGCATTCATTCCAAAAGACCTTTGAAGGTGGCCAAGCCAGAAACTGCTCTTGTAGACTCTTCACAGAGTCGCCAGTGAGAAAACAGGGAGACTAAAGCTCCATTTGAAAGCTGCTGGTTTAAAACTGGAAGAAGGGCCCAAACGTGGGCACTACTGGGGACCTGGAAGGTAAATGCTGCCCAAGTGACACAGATGACCATTATTTTTGTACTTTGATATCTTTGTTGGTGAGCTCTTCTGTTTTAATGGGGGAGAAAAATCTAAAGACATCTCCCCTCCTTTTTATAAAAAGGAGATAACTGAGAACTAAATGGAATAATGTGAAATTAAGGTAGAGCTCCAATATTTTAAAATTACAACATTGCTTTAAAAATGCCCTTTTGTTTCTCATATGGGATCGTTTGAAAATTAGTACTTCAAAATACTAATCTTAACCATTTAGTACATCAGTTAGTGTTGAACATCACTGCAAAGTAAACCATACCTACCCCGAAGCGTATACTGAATTTCAGTTGGGGTCAAGGGTCAGAAAGCCTTGGAAACAGTAGACCCACTCTGAATCGGAAGGGAACATAACTTAGACCATCCACATGGATTTTAAACATTGGTTCTTTGTTGCATCGTGAGCATCTGTGTGCCCTTTGGAATTTGTAGCACTGTTTAGTCACCAAGGCATGTAAGTGGAAATGAGCCCAAAGGGGAAATGTGACTACAGAGAAGAGAGCACTGATGTCGTGCTTCAGGCTCAAAACCTTTCAGTTGTAAATGTGTTGTCTTAGGATTTTGTAATGAGCTATTCTTGTATGAAAGTGTCTCCAGGTGGTGACATCAGGGTGGGCAGACTCGCAGTCTCCTGTCACATCTGTACCTGAGTCTCAGTGATGTAATGAGTGAGCACACCACTGCCCGAGTGCTCAGTTGGAAACCTGTGTCCTCCTACCTCTTCTGACCTTCCATTAGCTCAGGTTGGAGATCATGGAACCTTGAGTGGAGTATCCACGTATACCACCACCTGTTGGCAGATACTAGTCATTAAAATGTGCCTTTCTAAGATGTCTTCTGCCAGAGAGGGCAGAGTTGCCTTTGCTGTAGTGTGGCTTTCACAAAAAGAAGTTTTTCAGTATTTTGAGAATTGCTGTATTAATTGTTATAACAAAGAACTTAGTAAACTGCTACTGTTCTATAGTCTAAAATTAAAATAGTTCAAGAATAAAAAAAAAAAGGCAAGGCAAAAGACCTCCCCCTTTCTAGACACCACCAAGTGTAGACCCTTTCAAACACCTGGTACATAGGCCCATGGCCCAATCATCCTCTTATGCAGTTCTGCTGGGTAAAGACACTAGGAAACCTCAGTGGGCTCCAACAGGTCCCCTTTCTCAATATTTGAAAGGTATCCCCATTAAGAGCTCACAGTAATCTCCATAGCTGTCACACATCCCAGCATAGGTAAGGGATGATAAAGATGGAATATCCTTTTTGGAATTGGTCTAAGATGTAGTCTTAGCTGTACCAAGCCCATTTAAATCAATAAGCACTTGATGCAACTGCATCAAATCAATCAAACTATGGATGCAACTGCATCAAACTTAAAGACTCGCTTAGCTTCATCATTAACATTAACAGGTTAACATAATTCTAAAACAAATATTAATATACATAAATACAATTCTCTTAAACTTACATCTCAAAGCAAACTCTTAATAGAACCATTAACACTTTAAAAACTTTAGCAAAAATACACTTTTAAGCATTCTCTTCATAGAACCATGTGAATTTCTTGCTAACAAAACATAGGATAAACTTCTGATGCACCCACATCAAACTTAAGTACTCCCTTAGCATCACCCAATATGATGTATCAATATAACAGGTTAACGTAATAACTCTAACATAAATATTACTATATACAATTATAATTCTTACAAACCTACATTCAAAAGCAATACTCTCAATATAACCGTTAACACTTTAAAACTTTAGCAAAAAATATACTTTAAAAACTTTAGCAAAATTCCAAAAGCAATTTTTAATAGAACTATACAAATATAACATTAATTCACTCAAGTAACAAGAAAATATTTTTTAAATTAAATAGACTGAGGAATATTAACTCCCCCTTTTCTTTATAATTTTTTAAACTGATTCTCGAATCTAGGTAGGAAAAAAAACTTCTCCATTTAAAAAGTTCCATTTTTAACACAAAACCAGTTCCATAAGCAGTTCCATTTTTACATAAATAGTTCCATTTTTAACACAGACAATTCCATGAAACAGTTCATAAGTCACCACCATTGATAGAGTCTATATGCATAAGTAAATTCAAAATTGTCCCATTGCAATGAAATCACTCCTGTCCACCACATTTCTTAAGTCCAAAAAGTTCAAAAAATTCTGGTACCAGTCTTCCAAATATGAAGAAATATTTCTCACAACCAAAACCTTTTTGCAGTTAACAATTTTAATTCAAACAAACATCTCTGCAACTTTCGTTCTCAGGCACAGAGGCCATTTCAGTTACAGGAGCATTTTATGGCAGTCTTTCCCTTGCCTCAGGAAGGACAGTTGTTAGCAACACAACCCTGCTCTGTCTTTCCCAGCCCTTTTCCTGGTGTCCATCCCATATCCATCATTATGTTATTAACGAATGGATTTTCTCCCTTTAGAGCTTGAGTAGTGAGAACCGCTCCCATAGTTTTTAACACATCTCTTCTCCACAGGTTAGTAGGCAAACCAAATACAACATATGTGGTGATATTGTGTTCCCCAAAATATTGTGTACCTTAATAAAATTATCTGGGGTCAGAGAACAGGACAGCCACAATATTAAACATAAGAGGTTAGGCAGTGGTAGCATACGCCTTTAATCCTAGCATTCCAGAGGCAGAAATTCATGTGTTCAAGGATACACCCAAGCATGGTGACCCACGCCTTTAATCCCAGAAAGCACGCCTTCAATCCCAGGGAGTGGTGGTAGAAAGCAGAAAGGTATATAAGGCGTGAGGACCAGAAACTAGAGGCCTTTGGCCTGGAGAAGCATGTGGCTGGTTAAGCTTTCAGGCTTCTAGCAGCAGTTCAGCTGAGACCCATTCTGGATGATGGCTCGGGGCATCCAGTCTGAGGAAACAAGACCAGCTGAGGATCCAGCGAGGTGAGATAGCTGTGGCTTATTCTGTCTCTCTGACCTTCCAGTGTTCACCCCAATAACTGGCCTCGGGTTTGATTTTATTAATAAGAACTTTTAAGATTCATGCTACAAACATAAGGTTGAAAATGTCCTTCATGCCCCTCCTGTTCACTTCACTTCAATATGCAGGCACTTTTCTGTGGTCTGGTCTATCCTATACCCTGTAACACTGCAGTATGTTTTACTTTCGTTTTCTGCAGCCACCGTTGTAATTCTTCAATCTCTTTCTCTAACTGCTCCTCCTCATCCAACAACTCATATATAGACTCAAGGTCACTCTCATCATCCTGAACTGCAAGTTTCTTGCGGGGTTTCATTGCCTTCTCTTCCTCTTTTTCCCCTTTTAAAGATTCATTAGTTTCAGCTTCCTGGGCAGTGGCAAAAGCCTGCTCACATTCTGCTAATTGTTCTTTCACTTTCACATTGTCAGTTAATAGCACATCCTTTACCAGTTTCCAAAGAGAAAAGGCTGCAATAGGAAAGTTCTCTGGTCCCTTAACCTGCAATACCTTCTGTAGATCACATTTCACCTGTTCCCAATCAGGGATATTCAACCCTCCTCCTGTCAGAAACCATGGGCTAGCTTCATCTATAGTGTCCACAAATGTCAGTGCGGTACTAGACTTAATACCTGTTCCTTGTTTCTGCAACAGCTCTCTCAACTCAGTGGCCAACTGAGCCTTAGCTGTGGAATTCCCCATGGTACGTACCCTATTTTACTCTGTTACATCCAACCCTCCCCCTTCCTTTGTCAAGGTGAGCCTCGTATGCTTACCCCTTCTTTCCAAGTCTCGATGGAACCTCCACTTGCTGCGACCTGCACAGCCGGGAACCGAGAACTGGTGAGGGACGTTGAGGTTAAGCAGCACTCAGGACACACCGTGGTTTATCATTCAAAGAGAGCTCCTTTATTGACTATCCATCAGCCTTATATACCCTGCTACTTCCTACTCTCCATGGGGTCAGGGTATATTCCTCAGGTTCCCATCTGCATCCCAGCAGCTCAGCCAAACAGGAAGACTGCAAGCAGAGAGCTAATTCTTGAAACAATGTTCCAGCAATAGCTATATCATAAACATCCTGTGACTTACTGACGACAGGAAAAGAGGAAGGACAAAAGGGCACCTTAGGGCAACTTAGGGCAAACAGCCTATGTACAAGGCCTGTTCAGCACCTGCTGCCAACACCCTACCTTCATTTTTTCTACAAAACCAGACCAGTACAATTGCTTCTTGCAGGGCCAACTCCCCAGTTTTCACCAAGTCCCTGGTTTGTCCCTGTTTCTGGGACCAGTCCCCACCTTTATGACCAGGGTACTCTTGAGCAGGAAGTGGGAAATATTTAGATAGAAAGAGATACCTAGACAATGAGAGGAAAGACATAAACACAGGAGTGCCTGGAGAGGGCCTGGGTCAAAACCCACCAGCCCAGAACTTTATTCAAAGGGGTTTTTTATAACAATGCCAAGGAGCGAGGCAAAAGACCTCCCCATTGCTAGATACAACCAAGTGTAGACTCTTCCAAACACATGGTATCCAGACCCATGGCCCAATCATCCTCTTATAAAGTCCTGCTGGATAAAGCTGCTAGGAAATGTCAGTGGGCTCCAACAATTCACAATGAGTGCTGGGTTATAGATGTAAGCTACACATAGTATATGCACCATGAGGGATAGATTACAGCTATGGGACCCTACAGTACATGCAGCATGAATTCTGGCTTATATGCATTAATCTCCTATAATTCATGCACCATGAATGTTACTTTACATCCAGGACCCAAACTCAGTACATTGGCCATTAATGCTGAGTTACTGGATTCTGCATCCCACAGCACATTTACAATGAGTGCTGGATTGCAGGCATAATCATCCCACAGTACAAATACCATGTTATTTGGGATACTTGTTTTAGCCTGCCTGTGGGGAGCCATCCCTCACGCCCACATTTCCCCAGAGTACTCTTGAGTAGAAGCAGCAGAAAATATTAGTTAGAAGTATGAGGGGACAGAAAAAGATAGAAAATACAGGATAGCCTTGAGAGGGCCTTGATCCTAATCCATCAGGACCCAACTGTCTCTGCCCTAGGGTATTTAAAGGAATGCCAAGGCATGAAGCAAAAGACCTCCTCCTTGCACAGCCAAGTGCAGACCATCTTAGACACCTGTACTCAGGCCTGTGGTCCAATCATCCTCTTTATGCAGACCTGCTGGGTAAAGCCACTAGGAAACCTAAAAATGGGCTCTAACATGTCCCCCCTTTTTAATATATAAAAAACAACTCCCCTTTAAGAGCTCACAGCAATCTCCATTTTGTCACACCTCAGAGTATAGGAGTAGAGCATGATAAAGACGGCATTTCTTTTTTGGAATGGGTGTAAGGTGACTACAGCAGTCTTAGCTACATCAAGCCCATTTTTAAATCAATAAACTCTTGATGCAATGGCATCAAACTTAAAAATCCCTTTAGCTTTATCATTAACATTAACAGATTAACGTAATTCTAACATAAACATTACTATACACAATTTTAATTCCTACAGACTTACATTCAACCTACAAACCTACATTCAAAAACAATTTTTTAACAGAGCTGCACAAAACATAACATTAATTCACTCAAGTAACATGAAAATATTTTAAATTAAATACACCGAGGAAAATTAACACTCCTCCTTTTCTTTATAATTTTTCAAATTAATTTATGGGCTTAGTTAGAAAAAACAAAACTTCTCTGTTTAAACAGTTTCATTTTTAAAACAAAACCAATTCCATAAGCAGTTTCATAAATCATTAGCATTTGTAGAATCTAAATATATAAGTAAATTCAAACTGTCTCTTTGTAATGAAATCATCACTGTCCATCTCATTCCTTGAGTTCAAAAGTGCAAAAAGAGTTCTGGTACCATTACTAAAAGTTCTACTGATTTCTTGAAATCAGAGTCTGGCTTGTCAGCTGCCCTTAAGTCTGTGTATAGCAAACAGCTCCAAATATGAGTAGTCCCATAACCAAAATATTTGCAGTTAACAATTTTAGTACAAGCAAACGTTTCTGCAACTTCCATACTCAGCTACCACTGCACTCTGCAGGCTGTAGCCTTCCATAACCAGGCTATTCCTGGACCTCTATGTCCTGAGGCTAGAGAGCTTCACCTCACGCCACACTCCAGCTGCTATAGCTGAGCCATGGCTTTCCTATAGCAACCCTGGCTCTGGGAGGAAACCCAGCCACTATGAACTGTAGCTTTTTTGGGACCCCTTATCTGCTTCACTAACGGTCCAGCATTCAGCACTGCAGGCCCCAGAATCTTCTGTAACATTCAGCAGTTTCTGCATGTCCCAGCTGCTCATCTGGTGCTAACACTGCTCTGCTCTCAGCCTCCAGAAGCAGTCTGGTCTCTGCAATCTCTGTTGCTCATCACTGCTCTCTGTTCACCTTTCCCAAGGTGAAATAAGCCACTGGGCTCTCCAAGTCTCTGTCTGCCATTCACCTTTCTCATGGTGTAGTGTCTTGGCTGGTCTTTGCATGCTGCTGCCTGCCATTAGCCTTTCCCACAGCTTAGTGTTCACTTCTCACCGTGGCTTCCTTTTGGTTGAAAGCTTGTAGAACCTCATGCATCTGCCACCTGCACTCTGTTGATATCTTGAGGGTCTCAGCTTTTGAGACCCACTGACTGTTGCTGCTTGCACTGGCTCTTGGCATCTGCTGATTGAGAAGCTACGATGCTCCATGGGTTTCAGCCATACATGTTCTGCTGTTGTTTTCTGAACATGGCAGCATCTGAACCTGCTTCTTGTTGTTATTGGTGGCTTTTGGAACTGACAAGTTTGCAGTCTGCTATGGACACTGTTTTCTGCATCCCAGGTTGGGAAAACCTACTCTGCCCTAAGTTTACCTAAGCTTTATTTAAGCCTACACAAAATCTTTATGCCTAAAGCTTACTTTATTTATACTTCTTATTTAAACTTACATTTACAACTAGCATGGCCATTTACTACATGTATTTACATTAAGCATTTAGACTCACATTGAACATTTGTACTTTTTCACGAGCTCACATTCAACATATACTTATTTATACTTCTTACAGGCTTATATTCTTAAAGAAACTCTATAGGACTACCTTAGCAAATATACTTCTTATATTCATACAAGCTTATATTCTTTAGGAAATTCTATAGGACTACCTTAGCAAAGATCCTTCTTACTCTTAACTAATTACACTAGGAAGAATCTCTTAACAAACTCTCTATAGGGCTACCCTAGCAAATATCTAACTTATCAGACACTTAAAAGAGATTTCTTAACAACTAGAAGAGATTTAACAACTTCCAACAAGACAGAGAACAATTTTCTACTTCTTATTCTTAACAGAACTAACTTACACTAGGAAGAATCTCTTAACTATTATCACTTTACATATCACCTATCTCTTAGAAAAGATTTTAGAAGCACTATTTACTGAACCTATTTAAGAGAAAACTATAGAACTATTAGAAATGCTCTCTTAACAAGACAGGAAGTCTAAAGTTCAGCATTAATAGTAAAGTTCAGAGTTTATAATCAGCTTTGATATCATTCAGAAAGTTCTCCTGACAGTTGGAAACAAGAGCCTAATTTGTCAATGGCTCTTTCAATGCTTGGAGTTAATGAGTGCTGTAACACTTGTTGCTAGGGCACTGTAACACTCTCAGGACAATGCCACTCCCCAAAGTCACCTTCCCCGCCAAGCTGTCTCAGCTGTTCCAGAACCAGCAGAGATGCACTCAGCAGAAAACTGTTTCTAACTAGAGGCTGTCCCTTTAACCAAATTCATAACAGTACCCCTGAGTGCTTCAATTCAAACAAATGTTTCTGTAACAGCAGAACTTTTGGTTTGCTCTACCAAAAAGCTTCACTTCAGGATGAGGGTTAAATTACCATATTGAACTGTCATAAAGCTCTTTGCAAAAACCTCTTGCACTGCTATTAGGCAATATAAGGCATTTTCTCAAAGGAGCCAAAAGCAGCACAGCTCTGAGTTCCATATCCTTACAATTTTTCATTGGGGCTAACACTCAATAGATTCTCAGACAATTTTTTTCCTTCTTAATTTTCTTTTCTTTTTTTGTGTTTTTTGTTTGTTTTGTTTTGTTGTTTTTGGTTTTTTGAGACAGGGTTTCTCTGTGTAGCTTTGTGCCTTTCCTGGAACTCACTCTGTAGATCAGGCTGGCCTCAAATTCACAGACATCCACCTGCCTCTGCCTCTTAAGTGCTGGGATTAAAGGTGTGTACCACCACTGCCCAGCTCCTTCTTAATTGTCTAAAAACTGTATTTTAAGTTTACCATGAGCATCATTTCGAGCTGAAAAAACGTTTTTTCTGAGCAATACTGCCATCTTTATCAGAAAAACTACCTTTCCCAGAATGCATTTCTCTTATTTCAGTCTGCTGTGATGAGCTACCTTTCGGACTCCATTTCCCATAATTCTTTTTGGGTCTGGGAGTCAACTTCCAGGTTAACTTTTATCAGACTTGCTTTTTTCTTCTCTATGGGAGGCTTCTTGATTCAAAAGATTTCTGTTCTCCCTGAGCTCACATTAATAGGGTTTTTTTTTGTTTGTTTGTTTTTGTTTTTTCATCTGATACTGGCCTGGGATCAGAATTACACCTGTCTTTTGAGTATGCATAGAGGCGGGCATCCCTGATACCAAAATTCCCTTAGGGGCTTGTTCATTTGCCCCAGCCAGTCAGTGAAAAGGAACAAAAGCACTTAAAGCAAAGCTTTCTTACAGCTCCTTCAGAGAGAATTTCCCTGATAGATCTTTATCTAGTCCTGTTTGTTCCCCCACCCCACCCCAGATGCAGAGCTTCAGATGCCTCTGGCTGCCACTCTGTTCCTCTGCTAGCTGCTTCTGGTGATAGGGGATTTTCTCCCTGAATCTGCCTCAGAATCTTGCAGCTCTCCCCAGGTCCTGCACCTTTCAGGGAGAAATCTGTCCCTTCTCCATTTCTGTTTTCAGGGTCTATGTGGTTTGTGTTCACACTGAAATCAAGCTTCTGCTTTTTTATCAAGGGAGGTTTTTGTTATCCCTGAGCTCACATTAGGACAGGTGTAGTTCCCTAATCAGGCCTTTCACCTGACCTAGTCCCCGAGGTGGTTGCATTTATTTGTCTTGTGGCTTATTGCAGGAGGCACCAACCCTTCGGGGCTTCACTCCCTTTCCTCACCAGGAGTCAGTGGGTGAAACCAAAAGCACTTGAAACAAAGCTTTCCCAGAAAGGTCCTTGCCCTGATTAAAAAAAGAGAGCTTTTCTCCTGGATAGTTCTCCATCCTGTCTTGGCTCAGATCCTGCCCCAGACAGAGTTCTTGACTTGACAGCACAGCTGCAGCCACAGTCACAGCTCGACTTCATTGCTTTGTCTGTGCCAGCAGCTTCCTAAAGCTGCCCTGCACTTTCCCAAGATTCTTGGTTAGGCTCTAGCTGCAGAAGGATTTCTATTGGCCTGCAGAAACAGAGCTTAGAAGAGAGATTTTTGGGAACTCAAGCCCTGCCTCCTTCATTGCAGGGAGGATTTTTAAAGCTTCCATTGCTTCCTTCTCACCAGCAACTCCTCCCCCGTCTCTTCACCTTTCAGGGAAGCTGTCCTTGCTTTGACTTTCTGTCTTTCCTTTTTCACTAGGCTATAAACATAGGGAACTTCTGGCTGCTGATTTTTTCCTACCTTAGAGAGACAGAACTTTAGCAGATAGGATTTATTTTTTTTTTCTTAGATTAAATTGCAGGTGAATTCCTGTGCTCTTCCAGGTGAATCTAATTTTGCCCTTACAGAAAGAAACTGAGAAAATGCTAAAAGTTTTTTAGATTAAGTTTTTTTCTTTTTTTAAGTTTTTTAGAGAGATTGGGGTTTTTTGTTTTTTTGTTTTTGGGGGTTTTGTTTGTTTGTTTGTTTGTTTGTTTTTAGTTTTTGAGAAAGAGAGAGACCACCAAGTTTTCCTGCATTTTGCCTCAGGGAGAATTAGGTTCTCCTGTTGCTTGGGACCAAAAACTTCCCACAGGAATCTTTTTTTCTGCCTGTTTATTCTTCTTCTCTGATCTTTCCCAGCTTGTGTTCCTAGCCCCAAAGTTAGAAAATTAAAGACATAGTTCTCTGTCTAGTTGCTTATCTTTATCCTAATTTTTTTCTTTCTATATTCCTATATTTCTATATTCCAATATTTCCATTTACTACGTTACTCTAAATTTCTTCCAGCACTATGTATCTATTTCCTGCTTTCCTTATTTTTCATAGACATAAATTAATAGAGAGACAGAGAGAAATCTTGATAGAGAGGATTCTATGCTTCAGCCTCATATTCGGACATTCTCCCAGTCCGTTTTTTCTTTTTCTGCTGAGGATAAAACCCCCTGTCCCATTTAACTTTTTTTCATTACAAAATCAGACTGATCCAATGGCTTTACTGGCAGAATCTAACTCCTCTTTTCACCAAGTACTCTGGATATATGTGTGTGTGTGTGTGTGTGTGTGTGTGTGTGTGTGTGTGTGTGTGT